>VXAV01006405.1:0-29003 GCA_013399715.1 Alectura lathami | reverse complement strand
TTTTTTTTTTTTTTTTTTTGAATAATCATCAGTCCTGACATGACTTTCCCACCTGCATTTCATCAAAAATGCAGATCTATACTTGCTATAACCACTTCAGATAATCGTAATGCTATTGTACTTAAACCCTCTGTGCATCAGGCTCCTTCTCTCTCCTTCCCTTCCCTGAGATAGCACAAAACTCTCAGGAAGTCTGGATTTATATTATCACTTGTGACATGGATATGAATGATACTATGTGATAACCTGGACATCACCTTCAGTATCTTTATCTCCTTCTGTAGAGAACACGTATTAAAAAACATGACAGAAATTGTAAAATGTGATGTACAGTTGCAACAAATATTCTTTGGTGATTGGGATTCAAGCAGAATAGAAGATTGCGCTTAATCAGCTGAAAGCAAACATTCCCTTCTATCACGATGGAAATGGGCATTAAATGACTCTTGAATGTCTCTACTCATACAAGAAAAAGAGTTCCCAGAAAGTTGTGTTCCTTATTTTCTGTAAGTATAATGACAAATATAAAGTAAACATTCAGTGGATAGCTATTTGCTGTGCTGGTACAGCAAGCTTTTCAAAAGTTCAAGTCTCAGATCAGGCTAAGAACATCCCAAGACATCCCAAATTACTAGCTGCTAATGAATATCTGGGTCAGCAGTGAACTCTATGCCTTCCAGCTCTCTTTATGAATCTCTAGCAGCATCAAGTAACAAAAAGAGACAACATACAGCTTAGCAGACACTTACGCAGTAAATTCTTACTACAGCTCTGAGAAAATAATAGAAATAATAACCGATATGCTCTTCATTTTTCCCTCAGATTTCCTACTCAGATCCAAATACACTCTACTACTTAATTAATTAACATTTTAGTATACCAGATTCTAGACCAGTTGTTCATGCAAAACAATCACCAAAATCAAAACTAGCACATGCATAAAGACTTACAGAAGGCTTAACTTCCATTTTTCTTTTCCCAGTTCTACTTCTACACACTCACCATGTATATGTGTATTTATTCCATATATACTTATTCCACTAGGTCTTAAACCAAGGTACAAACTGCCCATAAAAGTNCATTCAAGTCGTAAATATCATTTCAGCTGTACAACATTTAAAGAATTATAAATGGTAAAGAATGCACATAGGGAAATGAACACTAAAAAATGTTCAGCTTAGTCCTGTGCAAGGTATTCCAGTACCTTCAGATATCCACCCAAAAAATCTAAATTACAGAAATGGAAGACAAAATGTTTTGCAGGATCTATAAGAGGGATCTGTAAGAGGGACTATTATTGGTCCAAATACAGACATGACTAATTTCCTTGCAGAAGTACATCTACAATAAATGTTTATGAGAAAGAATCTTTACTTATTCCTATGAATTTCTTCTATCTTTAATATATATTAAACGCCTAGCAAAATCTTGATTTGCACTTGTAAACCCTCGTGGCAATATTTAATTTTTCTTATTTTCTTATTTTCTTATTTTATTTTCAGCATCATCCATTATAAAGCACAAATACACATATTTAGGTGCCTAACTCCATTTCTAGATAAAACAGTTTCATGGCCTTTCCTTCCAGCAGAGATGAAAGAAGTAGATATAGTCGGGGTGTGAAGTAATAGAGGACACCACAACAAATATTTTTTATACTCTACAACAGTCTAGACCTCCTGTTGGTCAAGGGACTGGGAAAGTGCAGTTTGAATCTAATCCCCCATCTGGCAGACTGCCAAAAGAGTTTGGAAGAAGCAGTCCCCTCCACCACATAAAAGTGCAATTATGCATTTTGCATTACAAATATATAGGGAAAGTATGTATTTACTAGTGGTTAACACAACATGCAGTAAAGAAAGAGAGCTGTTCCCTGTGCCAGTCTCAGAGCTGGTTTTAGGGTAGTATTAAGTGCTTTATGTTGTGGCATGGTGCCCGCATGACTCGTAATGTTCTGAACCACAAGGAATATAAGCAAGATTCCTTAAGCAAGATTCCTCTTACTTAATTTTAGATTATAAAGGAGATCAGGAGACTATAGAACCATAGAATAATAGAATCATGGTTTGGGTTGGAAGGGGCCTTAAAGATGATCTAGTTCCAAACCCCTGCCACAGGCAGGGACACCTCCCACTACACCAGGTTGCTCAGAGCCCCATCCAGCCTGGCCTTGAACAGTTCCAGTGAGGGGGCATCCACAACATCCCTGGGCAGCCTGTTCTAGTGTCTAATGACTCTCACAGAAAAGAATTTCTTCCTAACATCTAGCCAAAATCTCCCCTCTTCCAGTATGTTGCCACTACTCCTTGTCCTGTTGCTCCATGCCCTTATAAAGAGACCCTCCGCAGCTCTCCTGTAGGCCCCCTTCAGGTCCTGGAAGGCTGCTGTGAGGTCCACCGGAGCCTTCTCTTCTCCAGGCTGAACAACCCCAACTGTCTCAGCCTATTCCTGTAGGGGAGGTGCTCCAGCCCTCTGATCATTCACTGCCCAACCTGTACTTGCAATTGGAATTGCCCTGACCCAGGTGCAGGACCTTACACTTGGCCTTGTTGAACTTCATGAGGTTGGCATAGGCCCACCACTCAAGCCTGTCCAGGTCCCTCTGTATGCCATCCCTTCCCTCTACCATGTCAACGGCACCACACAGCTTGGTGTCATCCACAAACTCGCTGAGGGTGCACTCAATCCCACTGTCCATGTCACCAACAAAGATATTAAACAGCACTGGTCCCAGTACCGATCCCTGAGTGATGCCACTCATCCCCGGTCTCCATTTTGACATTGAGCCATTGACCACAACTCTCTGCGTGCAACTATCCAGACAGTTCCTTATCCAGCGAGTGGTCCATCCATCAAACCTGTGCTTTTCTAATTTTGCTACCAGAATGTCATGAGGGACAGTGTCAAACACTTTGCAGAACCCCAGGTAGATGACGTCAGTTGCTGTTCTCTTATCCACTAATGCTGTTACTCCATCAGAAAAGACCACCAAGTTTGTCAGGCACGAGTTGCCCTTGGTGAAGCCATGCAGGTTGCCACCAATCACCTCATCTTCATTTTTATTGTGCCTTAGTAGATCCTTCAGGAGGATCTGCTCCATGATCTTGCCAGGCACAGAGGTGGGACTGACTGGCCTGTAGTTTGCTGGCTCTTCTTTTTTTGCTTTTTTGAAAATGAGGGTGATGTTTCCCCTTTTCCAGTCAGTGGGAGCTTTACCAGACTACCATGACATGTTAAATATGATTGTATGTACACCACATGTATACGTTTATAGATATTAACAAAAAATCTTGTCCCTATATCTGATTTTAAGATTCTCAGTCATTTTTGGATTTTTCACAAAGACTCTGAATACAGCTTTTGCAGATAGAGTCCAATATATTTGTAGTGGTTAATTCTTCATCTTATCTGAGTATTCATCCAATGTTAACCCCAGGCAATCACTGAGAATGTCTCTAACTTTTAATCTACTTTTTACTGTTTTCATTGAGCCAGTAGCTGTTTTAGGCAGAAGGAATAGTTTTGGAAGTGTAAATAATGGTAGTGGAGAAAAACATGAACTATACATATGTATCAATATGTTATGTTCAATTTGTCAGACAGACTTGGTGTCATTTAATAGGGCAAAAACTCATCAATGAAAAATATATTCGCCAAACGTGGGAAGTTAGATCTTCAGGGGTTTAGTGTTAGGGCAACTAATTTTTTGAATACTGACTTACAGCTTTCTTATTTTCTGATGGA
The DNA here is from genome assembly GCA_013399715.1 of Alectura lathami. Lineage (NCBI taxonomy): Eukaryota > Metazoa > Chordata > Aves > Galliformes > Megapodiidae > Alectura > Alectura lathami. The sequence goes on along the minus strand of VXAV01006405.1, from coordinate 25,259 downwards.
AAAAAAAAAGTAAAAATTCTTATAAACTAGTATTTAATCTCTAGAATTTAGTTTCCTTATGTACTGTAACTGTTGCCCTTAAGTACCTGTAACTATTTTTTTTATTTGTTTAGGAGCACCCTTTATTTAACAAACTTTTCCCTGCATGTCAGCAAAAATCTGTAACTTTAGCTTTTAAACTCTCAAATATTTCTTTGCTTATTTAATTATCCATGTGACTGTCCTGGTATGGATGTTGTCTGGAAAAAAATATGCTTCTTATAAGTGTCCTATTCACTGTACAGAAATTACAGAAATCGAGGAGGGGTTTTTTTTTTTTTTTTTTTTTTTTTTTTTTTTTTTTCAGAAGTCTTTTATAAGNATGTTCAGACAGCTCTGTATAAGGAGTGTGTTTTCAAAGCATGGACTGAGGATGCATGGAAATCCTATTGACACTGTTAGGATTCATATGACTAAGACTCACTAGTTTGAACACTTGAGGCTAAGTCACTGATTTTTTCACAGGCTTGGTTTATAAACTGCTGTAGAGTTTCACCACTCCATGTCACGACTTATGCCTTTTGGTATTAGCATATCTTTCTGTCCTTTGTTAAATCAAATGGATTTTTCATGCTACTCAGCTTCTTCAAATTAAAGTGATCATTCCCTCATGGACTTCAGCTTGTTATAGATTTTCTTAAAAATATTAAAAGCCACCTTTACTCTGAAGAGATGAGCTTAGGCAAGATAATATTTGCATAGAAAAAGTACTTGTATTAGCTGAACCTCAGTTGTGAATCATCTGTAACGCACACTTAAGAAAGTCCATGTTTTCAGTTCATTCATACAGCAGACAAAGACCATTGTATTTCCTCTCAGCTTTATACAAATTTTTATAGTTTGAAATGAACAGTAGCCTTATATTTATTTTTTGTTTGTTGGTTTCTCAAGATAATCCTTTGCAGTATGACCAAAAAAAAAAAAAAATTAAACTCATAAGCTCATAATAAACTCTGAAAAATGGCAGATTTTAAATTAAGAATGATTGCCATATTTAAGACTGATATTTTAGGGAAGAATCCTTAATGTACATATATCTTCTCTATAGGTATGCTAATAATGATATAAATTGACAGAATATTCAGTTTGTACTCATACATGGATGAGATAGAAACAGCTTGCTCTAGCAGCAGCGAACACTGCAAAGGAATCATAGTCCTTTGACACCAAACATATGGTTTAGCCATAAATTAATTCTGTGTCAGATTTAAAAATCCACTCGTACTAAGAGGTACAAAAGCCACTGACGGTACCTGAACACAGCATACAATTATCATAATTTGGCTAAGAATTAAATAAATAATTTGGATGCTGAATTAAGTTACAATATTTTACATTACAGTTATAAAATATTTTGATGGGTACTGGCATAGCTTCACTGGAAATAAATCAACAAGATTATAAATTATAAAAATTATAACATCGTAGAGGTTGGAAAAGACCTCTAAGATCACCTAGTCCAGCCGTCAACCTAACACCACTATGTCCACTAAATCAAGTCCCTAGGTACTACATCTACACATTTCTTGAACACCTCCAGGAAAGGAGACTCCACCATCTTCCTGGGCAGCCTGTTCCAGTGCCTGATCACTCTCTCAGAGAAGAAATTTTTCCTAGCATCTAACCTGAACCTCCCCTGTCACAGCTTGAGGCAATTATCTCTCATCCTATCACTAGTTACATGGGAGAAGAGGCCAACACCCACCACACTACAATCTCGTTTCAGGTAGTTGTAGAGAGCAACAAGGTCTCCCTTGAGCCTCCTCTTCTCCAGACTGAATAGCTCCTGTCCCCTCAGCCATCCCTCATAAGACTTCTGCTCCAGGCCCTTCAGCAACTTCTTTGCCCTTCTTTGTGCATGCTCCAAGGCTTCAATGTCCTTCTTGTAGTGAGGGACCCAAAACCGAACACAGCACTCGAGGTATGTCTTCACAAGTGCCAAGTACAGGGGGGTGATAACCTCCCTGTTCCTGCTGGCCACACTATTTCTAATGCAAGCCAGGATGCCGTTGGCCTTCTTGGCAACCTGGGCCTACTCCTGGCTTATGTTCAGCTGGCTGTCAACCAGCACTCACAGTTCCTTTTCTTCTGCACAGCTTTCCAGCCACTCTGTCCCAAGCCTGCAGTGTTGCTTGGAGTTGTTGTGACCAAATTACAGGACCCAGCACTTGGTCTTGTTAAACCTCAAGGTCTGTGTAAGGCCATTGACATGGTCACACATGGAGAGATACTATATAACCGGAGAGATATACTGTTCTCTGTATCAAGAACTGGCTGGATGGTCACATCCAAATATCCAAATGGTTGTAGTCAATGGCTCTACGTCCAGGTGGAGGCCAGTCAAGAGCGGTGTCCCCCAGAGGTCCGTCTTGGGACCGGTGCTCTTCAACATCTTTATTGACGACTTAGACTGATCCCATGATGATGACTGATGACTTAGACTGATCCTTCCTGATCCCATCCCTACATATCCTGACAGCACCTCTGTAATCCTCGCAAGCTACCCATCCCTGCTTCCACTGCCTATACTTTGCCTTCTTTTCCCTCAACTTCACCAGCACGTCCTTGCTCAGCCACACTAGTTTCCTGCCTCCCCTGCCTGATTTCTTATTCTGGGGGATGGAGAGCTCTTGTACTCTCAGGAAGATGTTCTTCAAGTGCTGCCAGCTCTGCTCCGATCCCTTGTCCCTAAGGACGGTTTCCCAGGAGACGTCTTCCAACAACTCCTTCAACAGCCTGAAGTTCGCTCTCCTGAAGTTCAGTGTACTGACTCCACTCCTTGCCAGGCCCACGCTCCTCAGGATCACAAACTCCACCAGGGCATGGTCACTGCAGCCCAGGCTGCCTCCAATCTTCACCTCTTTGACCATCTCCTCAACATCTGTGAGCAGCTACTTAATGCAACATTAATCTGTCTGCACCTAAACAATGCAAATACTATTTGGGAATATGTATATTTTAATATCAAAAAACAAAGTTACAGCTTAGCAAACGATGAGATTTGTTGCAATTACATTCTGTGGATAAGTACACATTGTCCAAATTAAGGATTAGTTTTCCCTGAAATCTTCTAGGATTTTTTAAGATAGACGAAGTAATTATTTTTTTAAAATATCTATATTGGACAAAGCAATTTTCTGTACAGTTTTCCCAGTTTGTCTGGCAACGTACTGAGGGAATTTCCTGCTTTCTTATTTTAACTTTACTATTAGAGGTACAGTATGATTCTGTGATAAGAATGTATAATTATCATCTCTTGCGACTGATCTTCCACTATTATATTTTACTTCCTTTGTCTGCTTTAAAAATTACTGAGAAAGGCTATTGTCTCCATGGAGAGTTCTGCCATATCTGAAAATTAATAACGTTTCTTTCATAAATTTATCTCTTCTATTTTCTGTCATACCTTTTAAGGGATAATATGATAATTATACTATTGTATAATTTAAGCATACGATGATTAAATTTTATTTATTGGAATTATATTTTTGATACGTTATCAGCTTTTGTGCTTATTTAAATCAGAAATTTCCAGTTAATGTGGAGAGATCTGTGAAGCTTCAATAATAGCACAACGGATCTTCATTTATGATACTTACTGGAAAGAATTTAAATTACTTATCTGATGCTCAGACTCTGTGATTCTGTCACAGACTTCATGCATAGCATCTCAATCTCACTGCTTCTTCTCTCTAAAGGTAATTTTATGACTATTACATACCACATTTACAAAACAACAGTTTTTGTCTTTTTAAATTGTGTATTAGACTTCATCAAGTATGGAATCATTTAGTGCTTGTTACATCACTAACTGAAGCATTTAGACTCAGAATTATGCTTATATACAGACATGAGAGTATAACTATGGTCAGCTGAACCAAAATAAGGACTTGAAAAGCATTTATATAAATTTCTGTTCCTATCATACAATTAATTTTGGACCAAAGTGCCAGAAGAGCACATGAGATTTATTGAAAACAGGTGGAACGTCTGTAAAGTGGAAGGTAGAGTGCTAGACAATAATGCAAAGTGAAATTATAGGCAACAATGATAAAGATTACCTGCTCCATCTGACAATAATGGATACCTGTTGATTAATTGTACAGGTAAAAGTTTATACAGTATGAAAGCACATAGTAGAAAAACATAGTTTACAAAATTTCAGTTATTAGTGTTCTCAGCATTACTTCCTACTTACAGGAAGCCAAAAGAGTTTGTTGTTTTTTGTTTGCTTGTTTTGGTTTTGTTTTGTTTTGTTTTGTTTTGCTTTGTTTTTCCCTGGGGAATACTGAAATATATGAACATACCAGGAGAAAGGGGAAATCTGTTACTTTTCAGTTTTTAAACACGATTAAGATTAAAAATTTGTTTATTTAGAAAAGGCAATTTTGTCAAAAATATTATTCATGAAAATAATTTCCCATGTCCAATTATTATATTAGGGTGCATTCAGTTATTGATGCTTTGAGTTCCATATAGTTCCCATAAGGCCTTTATAGCCTTACAATGCCTTTCACATTATATCTCTGTGCATAAAATTTTGATGCACTTTTTTTTTTTGCTGAGTAGCTTTACAGCAAGCCACAGTGAAAAACTCTTCACAGCTGCTTTGTCACATCTCAGGATGTGACAATCTGTTTCCTTTTCTTATAATTCAAACCACTATATGTTAAATATAGTTTGATAGACTCCCATCATTTTCATTTTAAGCATTTCAATGAGAAATTTCTCAAAGCACCACGGCAGAAATACGTCTTAAAATATTTATAGAACTTTGCTGCCTTAGTGATAGAGGCAAGATTCCTACTGTAACTGTTAATACAACAGCAGATTCAACAGACCAGGATTTCACTTCATGGAGTCTTGTAATGTGTTCTTACAATGGCTTAGAACGACTTTCTGTTTATTTATAATCTGAAGTAAAATATGATTCACACTGATAGCACAATTAGAGCTCTAACAGCCAAGGGGTCTTGCCAGAAATTTACATCCTATAAACGGTCCTTTTCTAGGCTTTATTGCCAAAGCTCATGAATGTACTACTCTTTGCTCGCATGGGTAACACTCCTGCTAAGGATCACAAAACTCTGACTGTGGTACTAAAACACTTCTGACATCAGCCACTGGAGCAGCATATAACCTCAAATTTGCTGAACTCTCTAGACCTGCAAACATTTCAAGGAATCACTTTGTCACTTATATGCTTGTGGAGTACAAATAATAAGTTGGAAATGCACAATGTTTTTGTTTAGTAGCTAAGAGCCAAGGATTTTACAAGTCCCTACCAATCCAGGCCCTGCAGACTTTAAAACATCAGTGAGAGAAATCAGCATGTCCTTTTCACCAAAAATAGCTGCACGTACTGATCCTCTTCCTTCCTTCCTTCCTGCCTTCCTGCCTGCCTTCCTGCCTGCTTGCCTGCCTTCCCACCTTCCTACATTCCTGCCTGCCTTCCTAACTTGCTTTCCTCCTTCCCTCCTTCTTTCCTTCCTTAGTCAGCTAGATTTTTAATAATTGACATATGTCCTCTAAGATGATCAGTCTAGCAGCACCTTCAGCCCTTCATCAGCAGGGGGATTCGACTTCGTTCTGTGTGTTCTCAAGGACTTGTACATATCCAGGTTAACTAACTGATCCCTCATTTGATTCTCACCTACTATGAGTAGTATCTCTCCTCCAAAATTTGAAACTATATATAGAAACCAGGGAAACTCAGTAGCAGAACTTGTTAGCAGAGACTGAGACAAAGAAGGCCACATAATTCACATGTACAAAACCTTAAATTTTTCCCTTCCATACCCATACTTATAGCTTTCATTTACCTTAAATTCAACACAACTTGTCTGAGGTTAATTCATCCCCCTTTGGTTCCTGTTGTTGCCTTTCCCTGCTTCCACATTCGTGCAAGCTTCCACCTTTTTGTTTGACATCAGTCTGGAATTCCCTGATCAAACAAGCTGGCTTCTTGTTTGGCTGCAAATAAAGTTGGGTAATTCTCAGGGGAGTAAGACGACCTTTGTTCAGACAGCTGTATTTAGACAAGCTGAATTTCAACTGTTGCTCTAGAACCTCAGACTGAGGAAGACTTTCTACTGGTCACCGCTAAGATCTTCCAAATGCTTGACAAATATCTAGGCTAGATACAGGCTAGAACTTATCTGACTTCTGTACATGTTAGAAAAATGAGGATTTCACATAATCAAAGAATCACAGAATCATAGGGGTTGGAAGGGACCTCAGTAGATCATCGAGTCCAACCCCCCTGCAAAAGCAGGTTCCCTACAGCAGGTTGCACATGAAGGCATCCAGGCAGGTCTTGAATACCTCCAGAGAAGGAGACTCCACAGCCTCTCTGGGCAGCCTGTGCCAGTGCTCCAATACCCTCACAGTAAAGAAGTTTTCTGTTTGATTTTTGTATGGAACCTCCTTTGTTCCAGTTTTTGCATATTGCCCCTTGTCCTGTTGCTGGGCATCATTGAAACGAGCCCGGCCTCGTCCATTTGGCTGCCGCATTTCAGATATTTATACACATTGATCAGATCCCTTCTCAGTCTCCTCTTCTCCAGGCTGAAGAGCCCCAGTTCTCTCAGCCTTTCCGCATACAGGAGATGTTCCAGACCCCTAATCATCTTTGTGGCCCTGCACTGCACTCTTTCCAGCAGATCCCTGCATCTCTTGTGCTGAGGAGCCCAGAACTGAACACAGGATTCCAGACGTGGCCTCACCAGGGCAGAGCAGAGGGGAAGGATCACCTCCCTTGTCCTGCAGGCCATGCTCTTTTTAATGCACCCTAGGATCCTGTTGGTCTTCTTGGCCACAAGGGCACACTGCTGGCTCATGTTCAACTTGTTGTCCACCAGGACACCTAGGTCCTTCTCCTCAGAGCTCCTTTCCAGCAGCTCAGCCCCTAGCCTGTAGTGGTGCATGTGGTTGTTTCTCCCCAGGTGCAGGACTCTAGCAAAACCTGCATATGTGACTGTACCTTGATTAAAATTTCTTGAATACTTGTATTCGGTACTGCCTTTAGTCATCAGTTTTATATTCATGTTTATAAGTTGATGCTATTGATGTCATTATACAATTTCTATACCTTTTATTTTCCCCACAGTCTACTCAGACTTCTATTTCGCAAAAAAACATGCAAACAGTAATTCACTTAGTTTTTGCCTGAAGTCTGACATGAGTACAAATGGCTTTGAGCATACTGTATTCTGTTGATGACTATCTTCATTTATAGAAATTTCTAAGATAACAGTTCCCTGCATATAATTCCACTATTAATTTAGCTAGCTCTTCTCTGGTTATTTTTTGCCATCAGTCTTCAGTAAACAGCTTAGAAATCCACAAGATCCACAAGGTGTTGCATACCATATACATCACCATATACATCATGTCATGGCCCTCCCCCTGCTTTCCAGAGAGGAGTAAGCTGCAGAATGCCTGTCTCTTTTTCTCCTTCCAGGATGGGCTTGTGTGTGGGTGAAAAATAGCCTTCTCATAAGTCACTGTTTTCCAGTTATCAGTATGATTACCCTTACATCCCCTTTAGATTATTATTATCTCTTGTTCCTTAGCTAATTTAGTAAAACTGTTTTTATCTTAACTCTCAAGTTCTACCTTTTTTTCCTTCCTCACTTCCCTCCTCCATTCTGCTGATACCGGCCACTGGTGGTAGGTCGGAGACCCAGGCCTCTGCAGCCTGAGCGGGCTGAGCAAGCGACTCTTGGGAGCTACCATGGGTTAAACCACCACAGTATTTTTGATGCCCAACGTAGGGCTTGAAGGGTTAAGATAATAGCAGATGCGACTGGAGCATATGGAAATAGGGTTGGTTGTTGCGTGCATCGTGCCAGCTTGATGAGTGCTAGCCAAAAATGTATGCTTTTTCTCTCATTAAGTTGTTTGCTCTGGGAATTAACTCTTTAGTGCTTTGGATGGTATTACTTAAACTTATTGGAGTTTCTTTAAGAAGATTATATTCTTTTTCAGATTGCTTTCTTGTTGTGCAACAATACAATCAATGGTAGCGATACCAATCTGGTGTTTGTGTACAGCATGGCGCTCTCTGAGCCTCAGAAACTATAATTCGGAGAGAGCTAGTAATTACTCTCCTTATTCTGTTTTTTTTTTTTTTTTTTTTAATTATTGTTTTGTTTTGTTTTGTTTTGTTTTGTTTTGTTTTGTTTTTCAGGGAATCTGTCTATGAGAGAAATTGGAGAGGAAATTTTTAACAATTTCTTAAATTTTTCCTCCCCTCAAAGTTCTCCTTCTCTCTCTTTTGAGAAGTTTGTATATTCCTGAGATGCCCAAAATAGCATACTCATACTAAACTGTGAGATATACAAAATGACTATAGCTGACATCCAGGTGAGTACATTGTCTCCTGGGTGCCCAGTTCTGGGACAATGGGGTCAGTGCCATGGAGCTGTTGGGTGAGGAAGGCTGGCAGCTAGGATCTCTTGCTAAGGATGCAGTCATTGACAAAGCAATTGGAAAAGGGAATCAAGCTTTTACACTCTGGATGTGTCTCTTGTCAACCCTGAAGGAGTGACATCCCTTCAAAGATGTGCTGAACTCCCCAGGCAAGTGGACCACCATGGAGAAAGGTATCCAGCATTTAATAGAATTAGCTGTGGTGGAGATGATGTACCAGATAAATATTGACAATCAGCAGGCACCTGTAGATCCAGATGAAACCCGTTGCTCAATATCTATGTAGCGGAAGTTCACATGGACTCCACCACCAATGTACACTAGCACACTGGCAGAATGAAATGGAAAGGTGATGAAAGACCAACAGTGAATGAGGTGACTCACACCCTTCCAGAATATGAAGATAATTACTTCCTCCTCCATAAAAGCCTGTGTCTCCGTTGTTAATAAACTGTCCAGAACTGTCCAGAAGCTTGACCAAGAGGTCCAACAACTCAAAAGCTCGGCGCTCTGTTCCCCACCTGTGCAAGCCAGTGTTTCAGCTATCAGAAGCAGACACCCTCTTGTTTGAACAAGACATGGTGGCTACACAACATATGCCAATCTGTAGTTTCACCTACGTGACTGTGGAGAAGATATGAGGAAATGGGAAAACCCACCTCGATCCTACAGGCATGGGTAAATGAGTTGCAAGAGAAATCAGGCACGAGAGAGGGCCCCTCTATGAGAATGGCCGCTCCAATCTTCAATAGATGCAATGACCAGGATTAGAGATGCCCTGCCTCTGGCCAGGGAGAGAAAAGGGATAATTGAGTATACTGGACTGTGTGGGTTCGATGGCCTGGCACATCAGAACCACAGAATTATGAGGCTCTGGTGGACACTGGTGCAGAGTGCATTCTTATGGCATCCAGCCATGTAGGGATAAAACCCATTGAAATTTATGGAGTGAGAGGGGGTTCCTAAATGCTAACTGAGGTGGAGACTGAAGTGAGCCTCACTTGGAGGGACTGGCAAAAGCACTCTATTGTGACTGGCCCAGGGGCTCCATGCATTCTTGTCATAGACTAGCCCAAGAAAGTGTATTTCAAGAAAAAAAAGGGAACGGGTGGGCCTTTGGGATAGCTCCATGGAGACAGAGAATATTAAGCAGCTCTCTGCTTTGCCAGGTCTCTCAGAGGACCCATCTGTGGTGGGGTTGCTAAGAGTAGAATGATGAGTGCCAATCATTACTGTAACAGTGCATCGGCAGCAATATCATACCAATCGGGAATCCCTGCTCCCCATCCATCAGCTGATCAGTCGACTAGAGAGCCAAGGAGCGACTAGTAAGACATGCTCACCCTTTAATAGCCCTATTTGGCCAGTGCGAAGAGCCGATGGAGAGTGGAGGCTGACAATGGACTATCGTGGCCTCAATGAGGTAACACCACCATTGAGTGCTGCCGTGCCAGACACGCTAGAACTTCAGTATGAGCTGGAGTCAAAGGCAGCCAGGTGGTATGTGACAATTGATATTGCCAATGCGTTTTTCTCCATCCCATTGGCAGAAGAATGTAGGACACAGTTTTTTTTCATTTGGAGTGGCGTCCAGTACACCTGGAACCAATTGCCCCAGGGGTGGAAACACAGCCCAACCATCTGCCATGCACTAATTCAGACCGCACTGGAACAGGGCGAGGCTCCTGAGCACCTGCAATACATTGTATTACAATACATAGCAAGAGAGCAGAGGAAGTTTTTGAGAAAGGAAGGAAAATAATTCAAATCCTCCTGCTAGCCGGCTTCGCTGTTAAGGGAAGTAAGGTCAAGGGACCTGCACAGGAAATCCAATTTCTAGGGATAAAATGGCAAGATGAACGCCGTCACATCCCAAAGGATGTGATCAACAAAATCATTGCCATGTCCACACCAACCAATAAGAAGGAAACACAATCTTTCCTAGGTGTTGTGAGTTTCTGGAGGATGCATATCCCAGATTACAGTCTCATTGTAAGCCTTCTCCACCGAGTGACCCGGAAGAAGAACAACTTTATATGGGGCCCTGAGCAACAACAGGCTTTTGAACAAGTTAAACAGGAGATAGCATGTGCAGTAGCCCTGGGACCAGTCCGAGCAGGACAAGACATGATAAATTTTCTCTACACTGCTGCCGGGGAGAAGGGTCCCACCTGGAGCCTTTGGCAAAGAACATCTAAAGAGACTCAAGGTAGACCCCCTGGATTTTGAAGTCAAGGGTATAGAGGATCTGAAGTCCACTACACTTCAAGTGAAAAGGAGATATTAGCAGCATATGGAGGGGTCTGAGTTGCTTCAGAAGTGATTGGTACTGAAGCAGAGCTCACTTTGGCCCCTCGACTACCAGTGTTGAACTGGATGTTCAAAAGCAAGTCCCCTCCACACACCATGCTACTGATGCCACTTGGAATAAATGGATCGCATTGATTACGCAACGAGCTCGAATGGGCAACATCAACCATCCAGGGATGCTGGAAGTTATCATGGACTGGCCCGAAGGTAAAAATTTTGGAACACCGCCAGAGGAGGGGACAATGTGCGCCAAAGAGGCCCCACCATACAATGAATTACCAGAGGATGAAAAGAAAGACGCCTTGTTCACTGATGGGTCCTGCCGTATTGTAGGGAATCATCGGAGGTGGAAGTCTGCTGTATGGAGCCCTATACGGCGAGTTGTGGAAGCTGCTGAAGGAGAAGGTGATTTGAGCCAATTTGCAGAGGTAAAAGGTGTCCAGTTGGCCCTAGATATTGCCAAAAGATAAAAGTGGCCAATGCTGTGCCTCTACACTGACTCCTGGATGGTGGCAAATGCTCTCTGGGGGTGGTTACAACGATGGAAACAGGACGGCTGGCAGCGCAGGGGTAAACCCATTTGGGCCTCTGAGCTGTGGAAAGACATCACTGCCCGGGTAGAGGACATGGCTGTGAAAGTACGCCATGTAGATGCCCATGTGCCCAAGAGCTGAGCCACTGAGGAACATCAAAATAACCAGCAAGTAGATCGGGCTGCTAAAATTGAAGTGGCTCCTATAGACTTGGACTGGCAGCATGAAAGCGAGCTGTTTCTACCTCAATGGGCTCATGACACCGCTTGGGCCATCAAAGCAGAGATGCAACATACAGGTGGGCTCAGGACTGAGAGGAGACTTAACTATGGACGCTATTGCACAGCTTGTCCATGAATGTGAAACATGTGCTGCGATTAAGCAAGCCAAGTGAATAAAACTCCTTTCCCCCTGCCTTCTGGTGATGGGGAAAAAGCTGTGGCTTGCGTGTCTCTTTTTACTCTTCTGGGCTGGGCTTGTGTGTGGGTGAGAAATCGTCTTTCTTGAAAGTCACTGTTTCCAATTATCAGTATGATTATCCTTATATCCCCTTTAGAATTTTATTATCTCTTGTACCTTAGTTTTTTTAGTAAAATAGTTTTTATCTAAACTCGCAAGTTCTACCTTTTTTTTCCCTCCTCACTTCCCTCCTCCATCCCGTTGATACCGGCCACTGCCAGTATGCCGGCAGGGCTGGGCCTCTATAGCTGCAGCCTGGGTGTGGTGAGCAAGTGACTGTTGGGAGTTATCGTGGGTTACACCACCACACACAAAATAGAAATTACTAAGACAAGTTGTGCTCTGAATTGTTGCAAGGCAAAGAATGGGTTAAAGAAATCATTCTGGGGGGTGGTATTTTGGAAATGTTTCTTTTGACACATCAATTACGCATCTTTTGGCATTAGTCATATCATCATTTCTCACTTGGAGAAGCATGTTTGACACAACACAATGTGGCTTGTCCAAAGTAATATATCATCTGTAAAATAAGCCTATGGTTACTTTATAATCTCAGAAATACTGCTTCTTCCTTTTCATTAAAAAAAAAAAAAAAATTCTTTTTTTTCATGTTTTTCCCTCTGACAGTCTCTTAAGTGAAAAATAATTACTCAAATATGTCCCAGATTACATAGAATTGAGCAGGATAGGAAGAAAATATTCACATCTATGGTAACAAGGAAGACAATTTTGTGTAAGAGGGGAATAAAATGGTGTTTGTTATCATGTTTGTTTTGTATGGCAGCTGTATTTTTTATCTTTTAAATGATATCAGTATGAACAGTTGAAGTTTTGCATCTTCAAACCTTACAGAACTTTAAATACAGTTGAAGGCTGAGAACATTTGGTAGTTTTATTTATTTTCTCCCCTGAATAAAAGAGACTAAAAAGGAGAGCCATCAACCTTCTGAACTTGCATGGCTGAAGTTAGAAATTATCTTGGTGATGAAGCCATGATACTTCTTGCAATGACAGAAGCAAAAACAAAACAAAATCTGGCAAATATGCTGAGTAATGGTTGCTCATCTATGTAAAGTGGTTTTGTTTGTTTGTTTGTTTTCCCAAAAGGGCAACTGAACTCTACAGTCTAAACAGTATAGACAGGTTAAGATTTGTCAAAAAATCTAGATACTAAGTGTCAAAGAATATTCAGAATGAAAAGCGTCTAGTCAACACTTATTTGATGAATCCCTGTTCATTGGACTGGTTGGAATACAATGTACAATGTGACAATTTACCACAGCTGAGGAGACACTAGCAATCTGGCCTGTACTCTACAGACTGGTTAATCATTTCTTTCTAAGAGTAACATGTATAAAAGCCATCAAGAACAACAATTTCCTAGTGTAATACCATTTATGTACAGATGCTAGGGCAAGCTGATCTTTGATATTAACACAGAATGGAAACAACTTCCATGTGTAAATTCATGTATTCATCACCTTTCCTACATAAATTGAGTTTTGTCTAGTATAAATTTTTAGTTTCAGAACACAACTAAGACAGGTCCATCCTAGTGCAGTATCTGAAAACATGGCTAATTATTTTCAGAGGTATCTTAAATGGATATTATGAATCAGTATTATCAGTATTTAAATGGGTATTATGCGAAAACCATACAGCTTGGTTAAAAAAAAAAAAAAAACAAAAAAACACCAGAACATAGAATTCCAAAAAGGAGATGAGAATGTGACCCCATTCTGCACAAGCTTTAATCTGGTTTTAGTCTTGTTTTTACAGTAATATACATGAGAATTGCAACCAGGAGCTTTATTTTAAAATGAAATATTTGAAACAACATCACCCATGCCTATTTGTGTCCCAAGGCTGGTAGATTGCTATGTGAGTATAAGTGGACCTAAGAGACATTCCAGAAAACATGCTTCTGTATTGCAAAGGGCAATTCTTATTGAGTAGAGACTAATTCACTTAACTGGATAATACTCTGTTCATTCGTTGTTAGGAGGAGAGGAAATAACCTATCTAAAGCAAACAAGTATTCAGCTCAGTAACCCAAGATACGGTCCCAGTTTATGAAATTACACTGACATCCTTTTCTGCAACAATTATGTATGAAGTACCATTTTCAATCCATGTAATAATATTGATTTCCCCCCACCCCTTTTTTTTTTATGAGGAGTTGTCCTTTCAAAATGCAGCATAAAATACCATGTGTCTCAACCATATAGCTTAATCATTTGGAATAAACCCTAATCATATGAAACAATTCCAGTTTATTCACCTAAATCAAGTAATTCTGGATCACTTTTCATAAAAAGATAGATAGCCACATCAAATAAGTCCTTTAACAATTATCTGTTCACATCTCCTTGCTGCTACCCTCCAAATGGTGCCACTGGGAGCATTCTCTTCTTCCCAAAAGCTTCATGCACCAGCTCACACCCAGACTCTTCTAACTACCATGATATTTAGTTACCTGACTTTTTTCCATGGAACAAACCTGACTTTCAGGGAACCTGACTCTCCCATGGAACAAGCTTCCTACACATTGATATGAGACTTCAAAGAGCTCCATAGAATATATGTATTTTTTTTTTTTCCCTAGAATGACTCATACAGCATTTATACACAGACCTAATAACAAAAAAATTTAGTTCCTAGAGCAGCTGTGCAAGACGTTGCCTCAGGCTCCCAGATCGTCTCTGAAAGATTTGCAACATTTTCTCAGCTACAGAACCATCTTTCAATTACAACAGAAACAGAATAGGCATTCTTGAGATTTTTGAAGTATGATCCTTGATCACCATTTTCTTTCCTGGGGTCATAGCAGTCTGTTGGTCCCTGATATACTAATCTGCCTTGTAGGCAACACACTGAGATCACTCTGATGATTCAATACCCTCAATATAGAGGATGGTTTTAACAGGTCAGCTCAACAATGCAGCCTAACTTCCATCAAATAACATATATGGTCTGCCAGGCTGAGCAGCTCCCACATGTATCCTCACTTACCCATTTCAGTCAAACATTTAGCAGTTAAGCGTCACAGCTGCCAGGGGTAGCAGCTACTGTAATTCAGCAGGGAATAGGACCGCACAACACTGACAGGAGAGTCTGACTTTTTGACCCTCCACATGGCATGCGAAATATATACAGCAATTCCTGGGAATTATTCAAGTAAAAAGAGGAAAGAACAAGGCTTAGTTGCTGCAGTCAGAAGAGTAAATATGTCTTGGAGAGAAAGGAATACTGTATAATCAAAGAGAAATGTTGATTTGGAAGTCCATTAGATAGTGTGGAATGTATTGAATAAATAGAAAGTAGGTAGAGGAATATTGATATCGGGAACACTTTAAAAATGAGGAGGATACTAAACAGGATACTAAACTTCTATATAAGTTATAGTAAGAGTATAAAAGAGTAATCATTACTTAAATGTACAATGGGTGGATAAGGTATTAATACATGTCAGATAAATAAGTTGCTAATGATCAACCGCTTTACAGTTGCTATGTTAGTTACAGCAGGTTTAGGTATCTCTCAGAGATATCCCTGCCTTATGCAACTCCATAAGCATCTGAAAAAGCAGTGGTGGGCAGGAGATGCAAAGCTGCAGAGTTCTGTGAGCTGTGGTTTAACACAAGATGGGGGCCTCTTCAATACTATACTGTAGAGTTGTTCCCTAATCCAAGGACTGGACATGCACTCCTGTATTAATACGGACTATGACTATCCCAATACATTGTTCCCTGTCTCTGTCATTTTTCTTGTTCATAGACCACAGTGAAGCATGTCGTTATGTCATAGTTTCTAGTGTAGTCAAATCTGCGAATGCTGGAAGAGAAGGGATTAGGGAGCTGTGCGGCCGGGGGGGTGGAACGGACTTAGGATGTCTACCTTAAATTGAGCAACAAGGTGTTCCATACCATATACATCATGTCATGGCCCTCCCCCTGCTTTCCGGTGAGGTGGGAAAGCCGCAGCCTGCATGTTTCTTTCTCTCCTTCTGGTCTGGGTTTGTGTGTGAGTGAGAAATCACCTTTCTCGTAAGACACTGTTTCCAATTATCAGTATGATTACCCTTTTACCCACTTTTACATTTTTATCATCTCTTGTAGCTTGGCTATTTTAGTAAAATATTTTTTACCTTAACTCTCAAGTTCTACATTTTTTTTCTTTCCTCACTTCCCTCCTCCATCCCGCTGATACCAGCCGCTGGCTGTACACTGGCAGGGCTGGGTCTCTGCAGCTGTGGCCTAGGCAGGGTGTGCAAGTGACTGTCAGGAGCTATCGTGGCTTAAACCACCACACCTTAACAGGTATTTGTTTGGAACAAGACTCTTTCCCTAGATGTCCTGCACATTGCATCAGGAAATTACTTTGTCAGCATTCCTGACTCTTGTTCACTGAGAAGAGAAGAAAGTTAAAACTTCAGTTACTCACCCCTTAATGTGATACACTCACACCAACAGACACAGCATACAGCAGCAGGTTAACCCTTTGAATAAAGTTTATATGAGATACTGCCTAATTGCAGCTCAAATACAGAGTGAGATGCCTGTTCTTGAAGGTTTTTATGCCTCAAGGCCTGTTTTGAAACAATCACAAAACTTCCAACAGTCAACAAGAAACTGAGCAGTCATAGCTGCTTTCTTAGTAGTCTGTAAATCACTTCCCAGAATATCCTATCAGTTGAGTGGCCAGGATTGTTACCTATCTGTAAGATGTCTTGTGATTTTCTAATCAGATCTCTCTGTGAAGGATGGCTGTTTCAAACCAAGAAATTCTACAAGATGGGTTTGCAGCCTACAGTAGTTTCTAGTACTATCATTGCTGCTGAACATTCTTTTTGCTCACCAACAGATGTCAGTTATGTTTAGGTAGTTAGTTTCATGGAGAAGCTAAAGAAAGGGTATCTGTACTTCAAAAGCTTTACACATCTCATTGTGGTTATAACATTTAAGCAAGATGGTACACTCAAAATCTTTCTCATTCCAAATGGCTCTTCACAATCCATTCTGTTCTTTAAGATACCTATCCAGTATTGACAAATGGAGGGAATTAAAAGCTGTAATTCCAGCCTGCTTAAAATCTTGAGATCATTTTTAATTATAATATCAATATATCAGTATAATAATGTGTGGGTTTTTTTTTTTTTTTTTTTTTTTTTTTTTTGCTTTAGATGTTTATCCAGACAGAATATGTTTAAGATACCTTTCACACTTTTCTCTAGAAGCTCAGAGGTTGGTCAATTTTCTTTGAAATTTAATAGAAAAAACTGCTGTTATCTTCAGGCGGAGGAACTTCAGGAAGAAAATATCAAATGGCATAAAATTATGTTTATTATTATTTCATATGATAGACTAGCACGTTAGAGGTGTTGATGCACATGCCAAAAAAGAAGACAGATATAGCTTCTCATTTTTTAACCCTTTCTGTGTTAAACCAGACCATACTGAGCACAGAAATGCAAATAAAAAATTCCACTGAAGTCATCACAGTAAATGGATTTCTCCCCTCTCATTCTTGTGGATTTTGAGTTGGGCCTAAGAAGACAATTGTAATCTATCAAAGCACTCCAATGATTATGTATCAAAATAATAATAGATCTTATTATGGACATGTGAGGAGATCTGCTCTCTATTTTGTTGTTTTTGTTTATTTTTTTTTTCTTTTTTTTTTTTTTCTTACAAAGGGGTAACGAACTTTCAAAAGGATTTCATCTTTCTTAGCATATCAAATTTGACATTTCATAGAATCATAGAATGGCTTGGGTTGGAAGGCACCTTAAAGATCATTTAGTTCCAACACCCTGCCATGGGCAGGGACACCTCCCACTACACCAGGTTGCTCAGAGCCCCATCCAGCCTGGCCTTGAACACTGACAGGGAGGGGACATCCACAGCCTCTCTGAGCAACCTGTTCCAGTGTCTCACCACCCTCACAGGAAAGAATTTCTTCCTAATAGCTAGCCTAAATCTTCCCTCTTTCAGTTTGTGGCCATTACCCCTCATCCTGTCACTACATGCCCTTCTGAAGAGTCCCTCCCCAGCTCTCCTGTAGGCTCCCTTCAGGTACTGGAAGGCCACTATCAGATCCCCCCGGAGCCTTCTCTTCTCCACTGTGGGAAAAGCGATCTCTGTTTTTCTAATATATATCTTAGTGTTTATGAGCAGTAAGTCTCTCCAGCACACAGAAAGGATGCCTCTGTATGTTCTAGAACAATAAGTATTGATTAAGGAGTTGTGTCTAGATTACCACTTCCAAGAGTTACCAAAAGAAAATTGAAAGAATGTGGAAAAATATTATTTTTAATTCACTGAGTACTTGCTGTTACCGTTACTATGATTTTATACTGTATTTATATGTAAGAAAGTTAAAGAATGCAGTCAGCTTATCCCTATACATTGACTCTTGATATGCTAGCTACTTGGTCAAACAGGTAATAAAAATAAGTATTTTACAAGATACTTATCTGGTTTAGATCAGGTCTGAATTCATTCTTTTTCGCTGCAATTTCACCTAAGATGCTATAGGCTTAGAGAGCAGTACTGCAGAATCTAACTCATTTTCTGTGTCTTTTTTTCAGGCACCTGAAATTCATTAATACTATAATTTTATCTTGGGATGACTGTCCCATAATCCTATTGTGAAAAAAATATGCATTGTAAAAGTCCAGTTCTATGCCATCAGCTTTTTCACTGTGCTTATTATGGCCTCTACTGAACCCACTGCAGTAACTGTAGGTTGATACAGAGGCATCAACAAGCCTCAGCAGCATATCTGTAACTTTCAGTAAAGCCACAGGAACTTGTTAGCTTTTAATGGTAAAATTGCTGGTTTCTAATAGTATATTGAAGTTTCAGGTCAACATTTCAAATTTGTGTTCTCATAAATAATTCATTTCCTATTATTGAGCATTTATGGGAAAAAAAAAAAAAAAACGGGATGACAATGTGTTGCAGTCTCAGATGAAAAAGTTGCAAGTATTATTCTCCATCTCTACAGTATGTTTGTAAAAGTGCAATCCCAATCAAACTTGCTATGGGGTTTCTGACCAGCTATTTATTGCTTAATTCTTTTTCATTTCTGCAACAATAACATTTTTATTCTAAACATTTGCTATTGAATAATAAAAGCCTGCTGTGAGATCATTCTCACTGATTGAAAGCTGATTATTTTCATATACCAGCTGTCACTAGGTATTCCATTTTCTCAGGCTCTATCATTAGAGAGGAATCACAGATCTATTTCTTACTGTAGATCATGACATTTTGGTAACTGTAAGCCTGCTGAGCTAATTTTCACTCTGCAGAAGGGGAGTGAGAGCTTAGCTTAACAAAAAGAAAAAAATAATTATAATAATAAAAATTTTGAATTCTAATAATATTTAAGTGAATACATAAAGATTATAGTTTCCTATCATTTTAAGGATATTGCAATGCACTTCGTTGTGAATCAGACCCTTGGAGAGAAAGGGACAGACCTATCACATTATAATTTCGGTGAAATCCCAATTTTACTCCATTTAGTTCATTTGATTGAACAATGTTCAGTAGGTTTTGTATTTTGTACCTGCACTTTCTTGGCTTGGGTTATCCTTCCTGTGCTTGTTTAGTGTTGCAGATATTCTGGCATTAAAATGATCACTAATAATGACCTACTAGTGAAATTTAAAGAAGTATTTCTAACTGTTTTATATGAAAACACTAATATATCTTAAGAGGCTATAAGATGTTCCAGCAGACTTCAAATTATAGCTTCTACAGTAGTTTCTTGCTCACTTTATAAATCCCAATGTAGGTGGGGAAAAAAAAAAAAAAAAAAAATATTTCTGTGATGTTATTCTGTTTCAGTTCTTAGAAAAGTGTCAATATACCTCTTTGAAGTGGTCTAAAGTGGACAACCTGGCATAGTCCGTTTTAACAATGATAGATAGTTGTATGCACAGTACATAAAAAAAAGAGAGAACTGATAAAGTGTATATTAAGGTGTTTGTGAGACAAAAGTTTGGTAGGTCACAGGTTTATGATAATTTAATCTTTTCAGTTGCATTATACATTTCGATCTTCTGGTACTAACACTCTTTCAAAAAGGAAGTTATTTTCAAGGCCCAAAGGAGAAAACAAACAAACAACCAAAAAATAGTGAAGAGATTATTTCAATTTATTTTGTCAGGACAGGTGAATTTTACCTAATATGGCAGCATCTTCTCCAGAAATCTTGAACCTATGTGGCTGGTAACAACTGAAGTAGTCATCTACATGAAGACTTCATATTTTCTGCTTTAATTAATACCCTCACATGTATACTCTCTACATCTGCTTCTCCACTTGCTTTTCCATTTCGCCTCTTCCCAGAGGAACTAGACTGAATTAGGAATGCAAGGATACAAGAAGACATCCACTCTAGATAGTTCCTGATAGCATAGTATATTTCTAGATTTGAATCTGAAGTTTCAGATTCATAAACTTAGATTTGAAAAGGAACAATCAAGGAATTTACAATAAAAGAGCATTAGATGTTCTTGAGGAAGAACCTTAGAGTGGCTTTTGTTCACATTTTGACCCAAACAAGTTTCGTATGTCCTGCGTATTGCTATTTCCTTGTTGTAAATAGTGGTACAAAACCATGCAGGAGCACTAAGTTGTCCAAAAAATATGACAGATGGAAGAAAATGCTAAAATGAATTAGTAAAATCTGCTGTTATCAGAAAAAAGATATCTAGTCCTGTTTCATACAGCTACTGTCTGTGCATATGTGGCCATGCCTGACATGTGGTATGTGGTACAGGTACAGTAATAGATACCTCTCACTAGAGAATCATGTATGATGCAGACCACTTATGGGATCTATTAACAATTCTCCTTCTAGCAATGATAGTGTTTAAAATGTGCTAAGGCTCTGCTTAATGTTGAAGTTTTGAAAGTGAGAAAATACTTTTTTTCTACTATATTCTGTATTCAGCTTCTGAAAATCAAGAACACATCAGGGTCACAAAAAATTTCTGTTATTGTAGATTACAAAATTGTCATCCAAAGCCATCAAGTTTCAGAAAATTATGAAGAACTGAAAAGTGTAACAGAAACATTCACAGACTGTAACTGTAGATATTGCTAGTTCTTCAGCTGCAAAGTTTACATGGAACATTATGATTTGTAATTCTTTCTTTCAGAGAGCTATCACAGAAAAGACAACATAGGAAACTAAGTGATTTAAAAATACACTCCCAAAAAAGAACCAAAACCAGTTCAAAACTACAACATAAACATAAGAATATATAACAAAAGGTATGTAATTAGTAATGATGTACTTGCAAGTACTACTCTTATGATACTATGGTAATAGAAATTTTTTTTTGGTCAGAATCCTATTGAAATAGTCTTTACTCAGAAAAAGCCAGAAGTCTGGTTGTGGGATTTTCTCCTCCCCAGTTTAATATTTATCCTGAAAACCTTACTGGAAGACCAAGATAAAAGTCATGATGTTCAGTAAGATTCTCTTTGCATGTATTTTTCTTAAAAAAAAAAAAAAAAAAAAAAAATTGGCTACATTGCTGTGTGTATGATCATAGAATCACAGAATGCTTTGGGTTGGAAGAGATCTTAAAGACCATCCATTGTGATCGATGAAAAGCTGGCCATGAGCTGGCAGTGAGCTCTTGCAGCCAGGAAGGCCAATGGCATCCTGGGCTGCATCAAGAGAAGTGTGACCAGCAGGGTGAGGGAGGGGATTCTGCCCCTCTGCTCTGCTCTCGTGAGACCCTACCTGGACTGCTGTGTTCAGTTCTGTAGCCCCAAACACAAGAAGGATACTGACCTGTTGGAGCAGGTCCAGAGGAGGGCTATGAAGATGATCAGAGGGCTAGAGCACCTCACCTATGAAGGCAGGCTGAGAGAGTTGGGGTTGTTCAGCCTGGAGAAGATTTAGGCTCTGGTGGGAGTACCTGACAGTGGCCTTCCAGTACCTGAAGGGGGTCTACAGGAGAGCTGCAGAGGGACTCTTCAGAAGGGCATGTAGCAATAAGACAAGGGGCAATGGCCATAAACTGGAAGAGAGGAGATTTAGGCTAGCTATTAGGAAGAAATTCTTTCCTGTGAGGCTGGTGAGACGCTGGCACAGGTTGCCCTGAGAGGCTGTTAATGCCCCCTCCCTGTCAGTGTTCAAGGCCAGGCTGGATGGGGCTCTGAGCAACCTGGTGTAGTGGGAGGTGTCCCTGCCCATGGCAGGGTAGTTGGAACTAGATGATCTTTTAAGGTCCCTTCCAACCCAAAAACCATTCTATGATTCTATGATTCTATACTTGAAATTTTTTTTTCCTCCATTCTTTCTTTGTAGCAATCAAAACTAAAAATAGAACATATCTAGAGCATATATATTTAAACATTTTTTCAACATACATTTCAGAATGCACTGAATGCAACAAATGAAACAATTATGTTTGCAGCTAACTCTTAGGGAACATTAGATTTCATAAACCAGTTAAACAATTAAAGGCCTATTCATTTATGGCACTTGTAGCAGTGTCATAGCTCTGTTTAGGATGCTCTTCGTGAGCTTGAATGAAAACACTATTGACAAGAAAACAAAAAGTCCAGAGAAGTCTCTTCCTTGCACATTAGGACGAGACTTGAGTTCAGTGAATTGGATATTTTAGCATGTTAAGGAATAACTGAGTACAAAAGAAAATTTTAAACAGGAAGTATGATTCTTGTGCACAGGAGGAAACTTTGGCAAACCTATTCCAGTAAGGTAGGAGAGACATGCTGTGGGAGTCCCCTTAAGAGAGAAAAACAGTGAAAACTCAGCCTTCTTTTACTGTTTCAACCAAAACTGAAATATAAAACTGCACTGAGTGGAGTGAAGAATTAAAAGGAAAAGAGAGGGCAACTAAGAAACAACCAGATATAAGTTATTTCTCGTGAAAAACTAGTTGAGTATGACTGAACTGAATGAGCTTGGACTATTGGTCAATTCTACAGTGAAGACAGGGATCTGATCAGGAAAATGGTGGAAGAATCGATTCACTGTTTCCTCCAAAGATATATTGGTACTCTGCAACGCAGCACACAGACACAACATCATAACCTTTAATTAAGCTTCAGTAAAGCAGGAAAATAATACTATCTTAACGAAAATCTCAGTCAGTACCTTCAGAACTTCATGATTTTTTTGAAGTCTCTGTTGAATCAGTAGGCAGTCTAGCTGAGAAGAGAAACAAAGAAGAATGTCTCAGCCACAACAGCTGGGTTTATAGCTTTCTGCTTATCCAGAAAGATACAGTGGTATTGTGCAGAACTCATATGGCACAAGCAGAGTGTCTATGAAGCCAGAAGAGATGCATTTGAGTAACCCTTCCCCAAACAGTTATATAGGACAACACTGTTCTGCAAAGTTGTTTACAAACGTATGAACAATTCAAAAAATCCTCTACTGAAACTGTGTTTTCTATCTAAGCAGGATAGAATTAAGTTCTCCCAATCCAATGTCAGGGGAGGTTTCTTTATGGTCCCAAGGGACAAAATTCAGACACAAACAAGGTCAAATGTCGTGCAACTATACTTGCTTTTATTACCAACTATTGAGAGAGAGTAGTGATAGGACAGAATGGAAAAAAGAGTAAGGTAGAAGAATAAGCAAGAATTTGGGACAGGGAAGCTCAGCTAGTGAAGAGTAAGAGAAGATAGAGAGACAGACAGAAGATAGATATCTAGACAGCAAAGCAAAGAGATTTCACCACTCCTCAGATCCAGCGATGTCTTGGTGTCAGGGTGTGCCGGTCTTTGGTCATGGTGGGTCGTCCATGGTGTGATGGTGAGTTGATGTTGACCACCATAAAATGAACATACATGCTCGCTTACCTGTAGTCCAGTGGTCCCCGACCGCTCTTGGAGTGACAGTTTCTGGCATCCAAGTTCTCAGCAGGGATCTCCTTTGTTCCTGGCTTCCAGGCCTTACAAACTAAAATCAGCAGAGACAAAAGGAAGCAGGTAGACAGTAGACTGTGTCCTGCCTTAACAGAACACAATGGCATAATCTCCTAACTTCCTTTACCAAGCTGAAACTATTTGTCCCCAGGCCAGAGTCTTCAGGCACACCACATCACCATTTTGAATCTTCAGGAAGCACCATCCAGTATCTCACCTTGTGTTGGGCTTTCCCATTTGAAAGCAAACAGCTTCTGGCTTTGTCCAAGGAGTGTTTTGAGATGTAAAACCGTCAACAAAGTGTTGCTGATTGTAGAAGGTTCCAGTGTTAACTGATCCTGTTGATTTGAGACAATGCTTTCTTAACAGTCTCAGACATAGGTCAAGCACATTATCCTTAATGTATTAGTTTAATGCCCAGCACAAATTGGCATTAAAACATTTCACAGTTTGGTTCTTTTTAGATTTAACACAATAGCTGCTCTTTGCTATTCCAGTTATTAGTTTCATTGGTATTCAGAGGTAGACGTTATGGCTCCATGAGAGTTAAAATGAAAAATATTAATATATTTCTTATAAAGGACATACATCCCCTTACATTCTTTACAATTTTAATACTCACCTCAGTCCTTAAGATAACACTGACCTGAAAAAGTAGTGTCTTGTCTACTTTCAAGAAAGTCACATAAGCTGGGAAAATCATGCCTCTTTCAGTAAAAGATTTGTAAATACCAAAAAATTTCTTTATCAGTCTATCCTTAATATTTTGTTTGTTTGTTTTCTAGTATTAAGCATTCATTCGTTCCACAGCAACATTGTAAGAAAAAGCCCAGGGAAATCAGTTATAATTTCACTGATGTCACTTCCACTGAGGAGACTGGTTAAGCATGACTTTAAATCCCATAAGACTGTATTATAAAAAGGGGCTCTAGATAACAGCTATCCAGATCACTAAACGGAGAGGAAGAACCTTCATATCAGGTCTTTAGCATTATTCTGCCATAGTTTGGATCAGGATTGTGTTAAAAGCATGAATATTTATGTTTTAAAGTCCAAAAATAGAAGGCTTCTGTCATGGTTTCTAGCACAGTCGAATCTGCGAATGCTGAAAGAGAAGGGATTACGAAGTTGGGAGAGAGGTGGAACAGAGTTAGGACATCTAACTTAAATTCACCATCAAGGTGTTCCATACCATATACATCATGTCATGGCCCTCCCTCTGCTTTTCAGTGAGGAGTGGAAGCCGCGGCTTATGTGTCTCTATTTCCCCTTCCAGGTTGCTCTTGGGTGTGTGTGAGAAATTGCCTTTCTTATCACTGTATGTATGATTACATAGTATGATTACCATTTTACCCACTTTTACGTTTGTATTATCACTTGTAGCTTCGCTATTTTAGTAAAATAGCTTTTATCTTAACTCTCTAGTTCTACGTTTATTTTCTTTATGTTTATTATTAAATGAGGGCTAATAAAGTTTCAGATTATTCAGACAATGACCAAGATAAACCATTGTTTATGTTGCTTTTTTGTTCTTCCTTCTATTCAGAGATCTTTCTTC
>VXAV01006404.1:374088-393849 GCA_013399715.1 Alectura lathami | reverse complement strand
CTCTCCTTTCTTCTCTCTTTCTTTTTTTTTTTTTTTTTTTTTTTGCACTCCTTTCTTGCTCACCCACAATTCAGGACAAGAAACAGTGGGATATTTCTGGAGGGAATGCTTTATAATAGAAGAGGGTGATCTCTAGAGATGTTGGGTCTGAAATACCTGACGTGTGAGGTATCTAATACAACCAAAAAATCTCAGAGTGAAAGCACCTATCTCACCTTTAATAAGGCTTGCTATCGATTTTTGTGATTGCTACTTTTATTCTTCAGAGCAAGAAAGCATCTGACACCTAGCTCCTGCCCTTCTGCTCCCTCCCTTTTGATTATTCTTAATATTTGCAAGGCCCTTAGGATTCCTTCCGCTCAGGTCTCAACTTCCTGTAACTTATTTTATCCCATTTATTTCAACAATGTTGTGTGTTCATGATGTTTCAAGAACACCCTGAGAACAATTTCTGTATTTATATTGGCTTCAGGGCACATTGGATCAAGTACTATCAGAAATGGACCCACATTTTACCTGAGCTCTCTGCAAGCGGCACCTTGGCTGTGATTTAGTGACAGTTTTGCCTCCCTGGTCCATCTTGACTTGGCAGGGCAGAAGCCCCATGATGCACCCTTTATAGTATCTCACAGTCCTGTTCCTTTGGTTGTCCACAATTGAGAACAGCATGGCTTCATCTGTAACTTGTCCTTCTCCTTGATGAAAATTGGGCAGGGAGGGAGAGAGTTCACAACCAGATGTCCTAGCAGCATGGCTTCAAGCTTAAATAAAACCCACAGATGAGGAGCAGCATTACAAAACTGCACTGTTACATGGGCAAATCCTCAGTGGATCAAAGTTATAACTAAGTAATTCTACCTCTACTCACATCCCATCTTCCTTTTTTTTCCTCACATTTTCTCTGTATACATTCCCTCAGGGATAAAACTTTTGTTTACGTATTTTTTGTCACAAGAACAAATGACAGGGAGAGGTTTTCGATGGGTTCTTATATTTGTCTAGTTTAGCTAGAATAAATTATCTGAAGACAGAAAAATGCCTTAAGATGCTTCTGTCACAGAAACAGTGAGGCATGACTTATAGATTTCTGCTCATGGAAAATGTTAAAAAAAAAAAAAAGCATCCCAATTTTTAGATGCTGTGGGAATAATAAGTGTTTATTTACCAGCTGAAGAATGGGGCATTAGATCTGATATACTGGTCCTGCTTAATAGCAGACGACACCCTTATCATGGAACAATATTTTAAAACTCGCATTGAGGAAAGATCCTTATTTCAATCCATGCAGCATCTGTCCCTGAATAGGATGAATTAACCACAAATGCACAAAAAAATGAAATCAAGTCTTATACCAAAACTGACTGGATATGAAAAACTTTTGTACTCAAAGCATGTCAGATTCTTTTATTCAGACTAAAGCATGGGACTGCAGTGTCTTATTTTGTCAAGTATTCTTTCTTGGTGAAGAGGGAAGAGTTGGTCCTCTCATCTAATTTTAAGTTGTTAAGTGTGATCATTTCCCTTGCCTTTGCTAAAACACAAGGCAGCAGAAGGTAAAAAAAAAAAAAAAAAAAAAAAAAAAAAAAAAAAAAAAAAAAAAGAGAAANGAGAGAGAGAGATAGTTAGGGGAAATGAAATGCTGTCGATGTTCTCAGGATCCAAGGCAACTGGTCAGTCATGGATGGATGCTCTGGGCTGGCAGCCTGGCCACAGCAGATGTTGCTCTGTACCCTGGCTCACTTCCCAGGTCTGGGATGTCATCTGGCTTATCTAGTCAGGCCTTTTTCTTTACTAGTCTCTTTAAGACTGGGCAGAGCTAGACAGTCTGTCTCCTCTGATCATGCTGATAACCATGTGATACAGTAGATCTCTGTGTCTTGCAAAGAAAGTCACATTAACACAAAAAGGAGAAAAATGAGTGGGAAGGAAACAGAAAAAAAAAATTGAAAGAAGGAAAGAAAGAAAGAAACAAAGAAAGAAAGAAAGAAAGAAAGAAAGAAAGAAAGAAAGAAAGAAAGAAAGAAAAAGAAAGAAAGAAAGAAAGAAAGAAAGGAAGAAGGAAAGAAAGAAGGAAACAAAGAAGGAAAGAAAGAAGGAAAGAAAGAAAAAGAAAGAAAGAAAGAAACAAACAAACAAAATGAAAAAGTGTGTTTCTTTCTTGATTCAGTGCTAAATATCCATACTCTTGCATTGAAGTCATACCATATATGAAGATGCATGAGACTAACAAACGTGAAAATGGAAGTTTTATTCTCACCCATCCAAGGAAATTTTCCATATTCTTTTAATGCATACATTTTGCAAAGAAGCTGAGGAATAGACAAGCTTATCCAATTAAAAATCTGATATATTCATTTTAGTCTAATTATTTATTTATTTATGTTTATTTTTAATCTGGCTTGAGTTTAACGCAAACTGACGCTGGTGGATCTTTGATTAGGCTTGTTCCAGTCTTCAAATTCTACCTCTGTTCCTTCCCTGCCCCTATTTGTTGGGATAAGACAATGTGCTTGATTTTAGACGAATGCCTCTTTTCTGACAGATAAAATTATTATGGGAGAGGCCTACTGAACCACCAGTGTTACAATATTTCCTCTATTGTGTCCAGGCTTGACTGATCCTTTGATTCCTTTGGGATCAATTAGAATTGTTTTTCTTCCTTTCTCTTGGCAGGTAAAGCACTAAGAACTTTGAGACCACACCCAAACTATGTCCAACACTTAAACTATGATTTCTATGAAATAAAATCTTATTCTCATCCCCTGCCCCCAAAATTTATTCAGAAAAGAAACAATCTGTAGTGAGAGAAAAAAAGGTATATGATTTGGAAAGTTCCACCATTTCAATTTCTTACAAGCTTTTCTTTCATTTTTCAGTTATCTTCTAGGTGGTAAAATTTGACTTGTGCAACCTCTGGCTATAACAACAGCAAAAGTTAAACATTTGCAAGGTGACATTAACAAACCTGATGCTGCACCGGCTTCTTGAAGATCAAAACTTCATTCAAATGGCAACAGGGACAAAATATTAGACTTCCCTCATATTCCTTGGTGAAAATAAAATAAATCCTTTCAGCGCTGCAGATAAATAAATTATTATGCTTGTCCATAGCCAGGCATAGACTGTTGCTTTGGGGTTTTGGAATGCAGAACTCTATCTAGGGCAGCGTGCAGTCAGCAGGCAGTAGCCTTGCAACTACAAAGTGAGCTAGGCTACCCAGCCAGCTTACGGACAGTTGAATCCTGAACTTAAAAATGGGTCAAAATGGAACACAAGCCTATTGAAAATCGAGCTGGCAGGTCCTAAACAATCTACTAAGGCTAATACCACAAAGGTTTGTGTGTTTTATGTTTTTATTTATTTATATGTTAATTTATATGTTATTTAATGGTAGGACAAGGGGGAATGGGCTAAAACTGAAAGACGGGTGGTTTAGGTTGGACATCAGGAAGAAATTCTTCACTGAGAGTGTGGTGAGGCGCTGGAACAAGCTGCCCAGAGAAGCTGTGGCTGCCCCATCCCTGGCTGTGTTCAAGGCCAGGCTGGATGTGTTCCTGGGCAGTTTGATCCAGTGAGCTGGTGGTTGGCAGCCCTGTCCACGGCAGGGGGTTGGAACTAGATGATCTCTGAGGTCCCTTCCAACGCAAGCCATTCTATGATTCTATGATTCTATATGAATCTCTGTAGAGGGAATTCTGTCACTTGGTGTTCTTCTTCCTTTAAATGTATGGAAAATAAAGAAAAGCCAGAGGTGATATCTGAGATTGAAATGGACATGTCAACAAAATGTGACTGGGAAAATGATGTGCTGCAGAAATTTCAATGTTGCATGTTATGTTCAAACAATTACTTAGAAGGAACTCTAAGGATACTTTTAGAGCTAGAGATGTAAGTGGGTATGAGCATGGCAGAAAATAGAACTTCCAATTAATATGAAGAAAAAGTCAAAAGTGAAGAATGGGGTTTCTGGTACCTGATTTCAGATGTCTACAGAGTAGATGTCACTGTCATAAACAGTCATTCTAGACTCTTTCCACAATCAACAAGAAGGAATAGGCACTTTGCACATAGTCCACCAGACTTCTGTTACTGATATCTCTTAGAACAAGATGAATTGTAACATTTAAAAATTTCTAGTTTCATCCCAACTACCAAAAATAAATAAATAAATAAAAATCAGATCTTTGGATCAACTATGTATATGTACACTGAAAACAACAGCAGATAGATTAATTCCACCTTACTGATGAAATGGACTGGAAAGGCAAGAGTATTGAGCATGTCTACATTAGCAATTCACTACAAAGGAGAGATTCTTTTTTGATGTAAATTTGCCTTGCTTCCATATTGCAAGTCTTATAGAACCACATTGCAGTGCCCATTTCCCAATGCAACCAAAGTTGAAGTCACACAGCAGGACACCATCTGAAGTTCTCTACTTGCAAGGGCGGTGGATACAAGGTCCTCCAATAGTTAGTTCTGTATATGTGTGCTGTGTGTGCCTTGGATTCTCAGCTGGCACAGACTTCATGGACAGTTCTACTGTGGACAATGTGGACATGCAGTCTTAAGTCAATAATAGATAAGAGAACATCAAGTTACAGTCCTTCCCTCTTCACAACATACAGACCTATTATACCAGGTAATGTAAATATAACTACAGAAAATCCAGAATAAAAACAGTTATATACACACATGTCATGTAGTGCAGGATCAGGGAGTAAACCCCTCCAAAATCTGTTGCATTGTTACCCAATGTAACTTTGCAATAAATTCAGTTTATTCTCCCTGTATTTAATAAATACATGTACTGTGTAACAGTAAATTGTGAATGGAAGATCCAGAGCACCCTAAAACCATTACCCTTTGTATCTATTTATAATCAAGCAGCAGAATCACAGACACAAATATAACAAAAATAAAACAAAAAGCATTTTCACAATTTCAACTATCTCCACAAACACAAACATCTGACAAACATATGAAGTAGTGCTGATCTCCACATGCACAAGTGACATGACAATGATTTTGAGATGCCCTGCTGGAATTGCTGCTCCTGTATCAACAAGCTTGCCAAACATTTTTCTAAGCCCATGCACTTACTGAAAATAATACTAATATTTTAATACCCCTAAAGTCAGCAGTCACAAGCTGATTGAATAGAAATTAAGTGGAAAATAAGCAAAAGCAGATCCTCAGCTGGGTTACTCAATTTTAAAAGGAAAATCTTTGACAAATTACATGAACAAGCAAGTCAAGTCAATGGAAGCAAAAAGTTCAGGACTTTGTAGTATGACAGATTCCTCCAAACTCTTTAAGTCAGCAGTGAAAAGTTATCTGAAACTTGCACAAAAAGCAAGAACAAAATTTTCAGGAAAAGTTTCAAAGTGTATTTGGATGTATAGCCACCTCGAAAAGGACATTAAAGGCAAGCACAAAGTGTACAAGAAACTGAGGGGAAAAAAAAAAAAAAAAAAAAAAAAATTTNAAAAAAAAAAAAAAAAAAAAGATTTATCAGCAAATAAAGGAACACCTTAGAGGTCATGAAGTGTAGAAGTAATGTAAGAATTGCCAACAGCCAAGCTGAGTTAGACCTTTCAAAGTATATTAAAACAAATAACAAAAAAAGCTTTTCAGTCACATAAATAAAAAAGAGAGAACAGCAAAATGTCGAAGCAATATCATGTACAGCAATTTTGGGTAAAAATAAGGTAGTATATGTCCAATTCTATGTATTTTACAATAAAGGAACATTAACAGGCAGGGCAGGTGATGAAAATTAAAGTACAGAAACTAAGATAAGATAATTGTGTATGAGGAAAAAAAAATATTAAAAATAAATAACAAAGAACTTCTTAATCATAAATTACCTTCTACCAGGTTAAATATTCAAAATAAGACAAAGATTACTAAGTAATATTAGTCCCCTCATTTCATGATGTTGAAATTGTTAGTTACTCAGTGGCAAAAATTCAAAGGCATGAGAAAATATCATATATCTTCCCCATTCTGTATTTAAACCAGGTCATATTTACCTTGAGAATTAGGATGCTCTCTTAGAGATTATGGAATTTATACTTCTTATGGCAGAAAAGGACTTGAACGGTGGTACTGCTGACACAGAGCAGATGGAGTTCATCTTGCTTAAGATAGAGGAGCTAAGAGTTTGTCCGTTCTTTCTTCTCACCCTGGTAAAATCAACAGTTGTTCTGTCATACTCAATTTCTACATCACATCACTGGGTTTGAATCTGAGTCCATGGATTCTGCCTGTACTGCTACTATACAAAAAGTGGAGATCAGTGGAGAGTGGTGTCCCATAAGGGTACGTTCTGGGACTGATAATCTTCAATATCTTCATCAATGACATTGACAGCCAGATTGAGTGCACCCTCAGCAAGTTTGTGGATGACACCAAGCTGTGTGGTGTGGTCAAAATGCCTGAGGGATGGGATGCCATCCAGACAGACCTAGACAGGCTGGAGCAGTGGGCCCAGGCTAATCTCAAGAGCTTCAACAAAGCAAAACGCAAGATTTTGCACATGGGTCACAGCAACCACTGCTATTAGTACAAGCTGGGGGAGGGAAGGATTGAACTGAGCCCTGCCAAAGGGACTTGGGGGTACTGGTGAATGACAAGCTGGACATGAGCCAGCAGTGTGCCCTCGCAGCCCAGAAAGCCAACTACTTCCTGGGCTGCATCAAAAGGTCCCTTCAAACTTGGATTATTCTATGGTTCTATGATAAGAAATAAGGCATCAGAGATGGGCCAAGATTTTTGGGTTTCTTTAGAATGTAGTTATATGGAGTTATAGATCAGATTTCTCCAGGAACCTTAGTCAGAACAGTACTTTGAACACTTTCATAAAAAGAAATGCTCAAGCACATACAACTTCTCAAGACAGAAGATTTTGAAAAGACTGTGGATGCTTTCTTTCTATTTATTTTTTAAAAAGAGATGGCTCAGCAGACGCATCTGAGTGAAATGTCAGTATAACATCTAAAATTGGAGACAGAAAAGTATGTGGGACAAGGAGACAGCCTGCTGTTCGAATAATTACAAAAAAAAAAAATTAAAAAAAAATAAAAAAAGAAAGAAGAAAAGAAAAAAAATGGATTTCTATCACGTGAGACATAAGGAATCCAAATAATTACATGTTCTTGTTCACAGATTTGCAAGGAATGTGTGCTTTTAATAATAGATTTCTTGTTTGCAAATCTTATTGTTTTGTTTTGCTTTGCTTTATAACAAAGATTACTACCAGCAGGGCATTAAAATATATAATGAAAGATTTATACGTTCATCAAATGCGTGGCAAAGTTCATTTACATCACTGGGTTCAAACGATAAAAAATGCTTTCCTTGTGAAACAAGAGTTCTTAATGAGACTGCCTACTCCATTCTTCCCTACTTAAAACAGTTAGATGTATCAATTATTTGTTTTAATAGAAAGAACTATACAATACTCCAGGAAGGAACGTTAGCCAAGCATTTTTGCATAGAGATTTCCTATAAAGGTGAACTATGTTTTAAATAGTGATAACAACATTCCCGATAACGTCCTTCTCCCTAAACTGGAAAGATATAGATTTGATTAGTGGACTCTCGATGGATGAGGAACTGGTTGCTAGATCGCATCCAGAGAGTGGTGGCCAATGGCTCTATGTCTGGATGGAGATCAGCGATGAGTGGTGTCCCTCAGGGGGCCATTATGGAACTGATACTCTTCAATATCTTCCTCAATGACACCGACAGTGGGATCGAGTGCACCCTCAGCAAGTTTGTGGAAGACACCAAGCTGTGTGGTGCCATTGACACACTAGAGGGAAGTGATGCCATCCAGAGGGACCTGGACAGGCTGGAGAGGTGGGCCCGTGCCAACCTCATCAACTTCAACAAGGCAAAGTGTAAGGTCCTGCACCTGGGTCGGGGCAATCCAAAGCACAAATACAGGTTGGGCGGACAATGGCTGGAGAGCAGCTCTGAGGAGAAGGATTTGGGTGTGTTAGCTGATGAAAAACTCAACATGAGCCGACAATGTGCGTTGGCAGCCCAGAAAGCCAACTGCATCTTGGGCTGCATCAAGAGAAGCATGACCAGCAGGGTGAGGGAGGGGATTCTGCCCCTCTACTCTGCCCTCGTGAGACCCCACCTGGAGGACTGCCTCCAGTTCTGGGGCCCCCAACACAAGAAGGACATTGAGCTGTTGGAGGGGGTCCAGAGGAGAGGCACGAAGATGATCAGCGGGCTGGAGCACCTCCCCTACGAGAGCAGGCTGAAAGAGTTGGGGTTTTTCAGCCTGGAGAAGAGAAGGCTCCGGGGGTCCTGAGAGTGGCCTTCCAGGACCTGAAGGGGGCCTACGGGAGAGCTGGAAGGGACTCTTTAGAAGGGCATGTAGTGACAAGACGAGGGGTAATGGCCATAAAGTGGAAGAGGGGAGATTTAGGCTAGATGTTAGGAAGAAACTCTTTCTTGTGAGGGTGGTGAGACACTGGCACAGGTTGCCCAGAGAGGCTGTGGATGGCTGCTCCCTGGAAATGTTCAAGGCCATCTGGATGGGGCTCTGAGCAACCTGGTGTAGTGGGAGGTGTTTGGACCTAGATGATCTTTAAGGTCCCTTCCAACCCAAACCATTGTATGATTCTATGATTCTATGAGACTTTCCAAAGTCCCTGTCTGTTTAACCCTTGATTTGAATCTCTCTGTGCTCCTGTGCTTTGGAAAACCCAGGACAGTGTATAAAAAAAAAAAAAAAAAAATGAAAAATGTTTGATTCACCTTCTTTTCTTCCTGTCCAGCCCCACATCAGTACTATCTTTCCTCTTGATGCGAATCTAATTGTATTATGCAGAATATCCTACATAAGAAAGACCACAAGCCGGTAATCTTTTCTGCTGCCAATGGCTAATTTCATTTCAGTATCTGTCAGCTAGAAGATTGCTAGAGGAAGTTTGACCAATTTGAGCAAAATGCCTGTAAAGAGAGGTCCCAGTTTTGGGACACAATGTTATGATTTCTAGACCTGCAAATTTTTGACAGTTCTACTTCAACAGAGCTTACATTTTTGAATAAAATGAAGCTATGCATAAGAGCTCTTATGAGTAGAACTGGAATCAGACATGATAAAAAAATAGCTTTGTGAATATCTTCTTAGCCCTGTTCATATTCAAAAATTAAATAAACATATAGCTGTTTGTTTAATAATAGGACTGACCAGTTCCTAAGCCAGTGTTCAACTATAAAGATGAGAAAATCCTAAGGAAACCACCCTGTGAGCAGAGAGATGACTGAAAGATGGCTCTGCTTTGGAGCACACAGAGTAAGCATCCAGGAATTACCTGCCTCTTAGAGGCTGCAGTGACATTTGAAGAGTTAACAGCATGCATCTCAGGCTTCAGGAAAATGAGACTTCCACCCTGCTGCAGCTCATTGGTCAGACACGTACCCTCTGCCCACCCTTAAAACTACAGAGACATGACATTTTAACTTGAACAAGCAAGACTCCATAGAAAATAACACCGTGACAACTGTCTGTTGAAGCTGCCTCCTTGGGTGTGAGATCTGTACTGCCTTAGCATACATCACCACTTAACAAAACAAATGTGCTTCCGCAGTTGGTGGGTTTTAGTGCAGCTTTCTTTGTGGGGCTCACTATGAACTGCCTGCTGATTTTAAATTATGGCAACATCAAGATAGAAAGGCCATAGTTACTGTTAAAGCCACAAATGGGAAAAGAAAAGAATGTAAAAGTTCACCTTAGCTATTATTGTCAAGGACTGATGTGACTATTATATGCGAAGGAGGTTTTTGTTTGTTTTCTGCATTCTTGCCTGTAAATAACAGAGATATTTTTCCCCTCTATTCTAATTCTTTTTTTATCAGCAGGATACTATTCTTTTCTTCAGAACAACAAAAGATCTGAAACTGGAAATGTGTGCAAGAGCATAACTTTAAAACTTAGGCAGCTAGTCCCACTGAAGGCAATGAAAGTATTTATTGCTTGATCATGAGACCCATAGAAATATCAAAATGATACTTCATTCCCTGATTATTTCACGCATCACAACAATGTTAGAGAGAGCTTTATAATTAACATTTAACTAAACAGATAAAATATTTTGTGTTGCTGCATTTGAAACCACAAATATTTAGACCAACATTTAGATAGAAAAACAATATGAAAAGAAAAACTGCAACAGCATATTGTGGGCATGAAATTCATTTTGACTCTGGCTCTTTAACATATTTTGTTTATCCTTCTAACTCACAGTAGATACAGTATACAGCATTCAATGTGAAATTAAATTCACAATGTTTCATGCAACATGATTGTTCCTTTGCCACCAACTAATTATCTATAAAACAAAACAGAACAATAAAATATATGAATTATGGCAGAACACTCGTGGCAGCTGCTTGCTTTTTTGCAAGTTTTATTTTATTTAAGTCATTTTCATCTCTCAGCACTTTTGAAGTTATTGAGTTGGGTTTTTTAATTTTGCTTTGGTTTAGAATATTTCTAGGTTTATATTCATATACATAAATAAATATATGTACATATGCATGCGTGTAGGTACATGTATAGGTGTATTTCATGCATATGCATTTTTCATATGAGATGTAGGAACTGAAAATACAGTAGTGACAGAATTTTTTTAAAATGGTGTATTTCAAAATACAGGAATTTAATATTTTAGAACATAAACTAACATAATAGGAAAGAAATGATAGATAACACATGCAAATATTTATATACCACAGTTATTTAATTCCTGTCTAATTACTGGAATATTTGTAGGGTCATATAATTTTAACTATAAATCTTCGGGTTTCCTTTTTAAAAGTTTAGCTGATTTGTTTAAGAAAGAAATGACTTACAGATAACTGGATTCCTAATTTCAATGAGATCACATAGTTATTAGGATCTACAGAGAACCATTCAGTCAAGAGAACAGCTACAGGAATATGAGCAGACATTATCAAGGGGATTGCCTCCATACCTTAAGTTATAGATAATGTGCAAGTAATTTGTTAAATGCAGCCTTCAAATCTGGGCAGACACAGGAAAATATATTTGTATGCAAATTGTGCTTCCTGCTTTAAGTTGCTAATCATGGTCATTTTTGTTGTAATTGTATGTTTCCCCATGTGGAAAAATGTTACTGTGTTGCATTGAATAAGCAGCATAACCAATCTTGTGTCGCCTTAACAACAGGCTTACCATTCAATTAAACATAGTAAGGCTGGTCCACAGAGAGATAACAAGCCAGCTGTCTCAGTAGCTTCCAAATACCTTGCTATCACCCAAAATAAATTTTATCATGCTCTTGGCCACTCTAATGACCGTGGGCCTAGCTTGTTACTGTAGATTTACATCAGCAGTTTAAATGCAAAATGAATGCTGTGTTGGTGTGATATATCATCTGAGCAAAATGGCAGTAGACTGTACCCATTTTCAGAGCACCTAAGAATAACGAATACTGCCAAGTTCTGTATTGGATCATGGCTGAAGGCAAGTGAGAGTCTTAGCCATTTTTCAATTTCTAGGATCTAAAAATGACACCTTTGTGTGCTCATCTCAGTAGAATTAGTTGAAGGCAGATTCCAACTGCATCTTGCCATTTCACATTTAACATTGCATTTGTAAAAATCAACCTGTGTCTACAAAGAAGGCAGAAGCATTTATAAGTATAGTACTCTGCTTAGTGCTTTGTCAAGAGCTTCATCATTATTTATTTCTTGTAAGGCACTCCAAAAATAGCCAGCTCCATTCTTTAGACCCCCCACACTAGAGTAATCTGCAGTACATTCACTGTTCCCAACATCTGCTATTTTTTTCTGTCTTTTTCTTCTTTTCCTTATACAAAGCTGCATTTGGTGGATTTCAACTGCTTTCCAGTTACTTGACAAAACTATACGAGAATGCAGCTTCTTATGGGCTTACAATATGTGTGGCATCAAGGCAGCACAGCAGTTCCCTCTCTTTTCTGAGAGACTGCTGCCACAGCAGCTCCAACAACAAAAATGCACTGTTGGCTGTTTCTTTATTTTCATCTTTGTAGCACTTTTGGCACTGAATTCTTGAATGGATAAATTAAAATGGTGTCTGTCTAATTCCTCTGAGAGATTTGATTTCAACTTAGACTATAGCATGTTCCTTGAACGAGCTTAAAAACTGTTATGCTTTTGAGCTGGATCTTCCTTTTGATGTAATCAATTTCAGTATGTGACATATAGGATAATTTCTTTAAACACTCAGTTAAGAGCTGAGCAGCAAGGTAATTCATCTGATGGCATATGACAGATATACATGTCTTCTGTACAGGAGTGCACAACAAAGGGCTTTATTCCGTATTCCATTTCCTTTTAATAAGATCATCTAAGAGAGCCCAGGAAACACTGTATGTCATATCTTAGATTTTTCTTTCTTTGATTTCTCAAGTTAAAAAATCTTTTCTGCATTTCTACATTTAAAAAATAGTGAAAGCAGGAAGAGAAAGTCCTAGAGAACTAAGTTTTCTATATACAGAAGTGATATGTAATACAAGTAGTTCTTGCAATCAGTACTGCAGTACTGATGAGAGGACAACAATTCCTAGTTGGAAAGATAGTTCACCCCCTTTAGGAATTGAAACCTCTGTATTAGTAATGAATTTGGCAGCTTATTTTAAAAGAGGATAACTACTTCTCCATTAAACCCTGAAGAAAGACAATCACAACGTTTAAACAATTAGTTCAGAGAGCGCCAGACCTAATAAATACCTGCTTCCAGCTTTTTGTCTTCCTGTCTCCTTTACTTTCATCATGAATTCACTGATGTTTAATAAAATATGAGCATCTGAAGGTTTCACTAAGGGGAGTAAGACAACTGCCTGTTCAAGCTGCATGTTTTCCCAGCATAAACAGTATAGTAGCAGCATATTACAGAATGTCTTTGAAACCTTTATTTTTCTTTCAAATTTGGATGAAATTATCTGACTGTATAAAAAGATTCTGCTGATGGATATGGAGCCAATGTAGGAGAGTGTGCATTTGACGAAAATATATACAAAACTTGATTATTCAGCAAAGAATATAAAATGTATTGTATTTTAAATGTGATTAAACTAGCTGCAGACACCTACAGAGTTGATAACCTATTGCTGAATCCATTTATTTAAAAGATGGCAGAAGTTATTTGAAAGAGTACACAGATTTTAACCGGGGAGGAATAACACTCTCCTTGTTCTACTTTGTCTGCACTTACTATAGAGAAGACTAAGGATATCTCATTCATGTTCTGATTCTCCACTATGTTTAGTCAGATGGGTAGTATCCTTTCTTTCTTCTTAACCCATCCCACCCAGAAATAGCTTTGTTTTATATTGAGAAAAAGCACCTTAACTTTCTAAAATGTTATGCCTATGATGTTTTAGCTAATTTTAACCTCAGATACACCACAGGAAAGCAGAGTAGGCAGAAGTTCATTTCTCTGCATGTTGATTTCTATATACAGATAAATGTTAATCTAATGAACCAGTTTGAAGAAACATTGCAGACTCCCCTTACTTTCCAATGAAGTAAAACAAGAACAAAAAGTATTTTACTCAGCAATTTTAATGTCCTTTGTGAATTCTGAGGCTCCCCTAGTTCTTTAACAGGCATTCAATTGTTATTGCATTCCTTCCTACACTGATTGTTTTGCTACATTTCTCTCCTTGAGCACGTTCTTTAAGTGAAATGACGTGAGAAGGATCTATCTGTATTCCTTTTTTTCCTATTTTTCCTCTGTTTTCCCTACTGAAAAATATTAATTTTCTATTGAATATCTGCTGTACTTTGTATGTCTCTGCTTGTATGTGAAGAATGACGAGTTTTTTGTAAAAAAAAAGTTGCTATGAACATAGAAGTCATAGGAAAAAAAACATAAAAATTTATCACAGGCTATTAAATATGGCTGAGATGACTTTACATTAATTACAATACTGTCCATCTGTCAGAAACACATCTATCCAGAGGTGTCTGGAGAGTAAGAAACAAAGATTGGAACTCTCTGGAGTTTCTGAAGTTTAAAATCTTTACCCCTAGACAAGTAAATAAATGAATAAATAAAAGAGGGACCTTAGCAGTAAATGTAATTTACCTCCCTTCATTTCTCATTTATATTTGTGTTTTGATTTTGGTCTGATACCTGAAAACAAACAAGCAAACAAACTTCTCCCTCTTTTTACATCCAGTTACAATATGTGAAGTAGTGTGACCAGCTTCCTCAGGCTGGAAAAGCGGACATCACCCTAGGAGGCCTAGATCACAGAGATTGAGTATGTTGCTCCTGAACTGGTCTTGGTATTCTGTAGATAGCCAGTAAAACATAGCATTAA
The DNA here is from genome assembly GCA_013399715.1 of Alectura lathami. Lineage (NCBI taxonomy): Eukaryota > Metazoa > Chordata > Aves > Galliformes > Megapodiidae > Alectura > Alectura lathami. Next base: position 379,489 of record VXAV01006404.1, on the reverse strand, counting down.
ATTGATCTGAGGCCTTCAAGAAGCTCATGAACAAGAAGCTCTGGTACTTTCCCAGAGTTATGGCATCACTGGTATTAGTGAGACTAGGTGGAACAAGTCATGTGTCTGAAGATCTGGAATGGAGTGCTATCGGCTGTTCAGGACAGATAAGCAAGGCAGGCAGGATGTAGGTGTTGAGCTGTAAATAAGGTAGAGATTAGACTGTATTGTCCTTGCAGTGAGGGATGATGTGATAGAGAGCAGCTAAGTGAAGATTAAGGGTTGGATAACAAAGCTAATGTCATCCTTGGTATCTACTAGTGATAACCCAACCAGGTTGGTAGCATAAGTGAGCTATTCTATAGGCAACTGAGGAGAAATCTATGGATCAGTTGCTCTCATCTCTATAGAAGATTTCAACTTCCCAGACCAAAACTGTGAATATTATAGTGCCACAACAAGCAAGTCTGGGAAAATCCTATCTGTTGAAGATAATTTCCTGTCACAAGCACTTAGTGGTCCAGCTAGGAAAGGTGCCTTCCTAGACCTGTTGTTTGAGAACAGAGAAGGCTTTGTGGGAGATGTGACAGTAGGTGGCTGTTTTGGCCTCAGAGATCATGAAATAGTTGAGTTCAAAATTTCTCATGTAATGAGAAAAAGAATTAGGAGTTGGCATCCTGGACTTTAAGGGAGCAATCTTTAAGCTGCTCACGGAGTTAGTTAGAAGTGTCTCTTAGAAATCTGCTTGAGAGAGTTCCGGTGTCCATGATAGCTAGTCTCTTTTCAAAGACCACCTTTTAAAAGCCCAGAAGAAGGCAATCCCACTGAATTTTAAGTAAAGAAAGTAAGGCAGAAGTCTGGCCTGGTTGAATGGGGAACTGTTTTTGGTGCTTGGGCAGAAATAGAAAACATATGACCTCTGGAATCATAGAAATCATCAAGGTTGGGAAAGACCTCCAAGGTCATCTAGTCCATCTGTCTACATACCACCAAGATTACCCACCAAACCATGTCCCTCAGTTCCACATCCAGATGCACCTTGAACACCTGCAGGGACAGAGACTCAACCACATCCCTGGGCAGCCTGTTCCAGTACCTGATCACTCTCTCAGAGAAGAAGATTTCCTAATATCTATCCTGAACCTCCCCTGGAGCAACTTGAGGCCGTTACCTCTCGTCAGATTACTAGATACCCGGGAGAAGAGGCCGACACCCACCTCACTACAGCCTCCTTTCAAGTAGTTGTAGAGAGCAATAACGTGTCCTCTGAATCTCCTTTTCTCCAGACTAAACAACCCCATCTCCCTCAGCTGCTCCTCATAAGGTGTGTGCTCCAGACCCCTGACAGCCTATAGCGTTGCATGCGGTTATTGTGACCAAAGTGCAGGACTCGGCACTTGGTCTTGTTCAACCTCATGCAGTTAGCCTCAACCCAGCAACCCAGGCCCTCATGCAGTTAGCCTCAACCCAGCAACCCAGGCTGTCTAGATTTCTCTGAACACCTTCCTACCCTCAGGCAGACTGACTCTTCCTCCCAGCTTGGTGTCATCTGCAAATTTACTGAGGGTGTACTTGATCTCTTCATCCAGATTGTCAATAAAGATAGTAAACAGGACGTGCCCCAATACTGACCCCTGGGGAACACCACTCGTGACCGGATACCAGCTGGATGTAAATCCATTCACTGCGACTTTCTGGGCCAGGCTCTCCAGCCAGTATTTTACCCAGCTAAGTATGAACCTGTCCACACCACGGGCTGCGAGTTTCCCCAGGAGAGTACTGTGGGACACAGTGTCAAAGGCTTTGCTAAAGTCCAGGCAGACTACATTCACAGCCTTTCCGTCATTCACCAGGCGGGTCACCCAGTCATAGAAGGAGATGAGGTTGGTTAAACAGGACCTGCCTTTCATGAACTCATGCTGGCTGGGTCTGATTCCCCAGCTGTCCTGCTGCACGATGGTTTCTGACTCCTCCTGTTGCCCATGCTGCACGTGTTAGTGTAGATGCACTTCAGCTGGGACATTTGCCTCACAAAAAAAAACAGTCAGGCTTCATTTGGAGATGCACTTTGCATTTTCAGGAACAACACAAGAAAAGATAAAGTTGATAATGAATTGACACTGATCAATGTGGTGTTGGATGAGTGCTTTTTTTACATATGCCAACAGCAAGAGGAGGTCTAAGGAAAACATTGGACTGATACTTGATGAAAATGGTCACCTCACAAGTAGAGATGAGGAAAAGGTAGAGGTATTTTGCCTTTTTTCCTCAGCTTTTAATGTTTACTTTAGATCGTGTGTTGCTCAGTCTTTTGTGTTGCAGGATCATGATCCTCTGAGTTGCAGGACTGTGACTAGTGGAGCAATGATGTTCCATTTGTGGTCACCAAAACTGTTAGGGAACAGTTGTATCACTTAAATATTCCAAAGTCCATGAGGCCTTCAGGGATTTTCCCCAAGAGTACTGAAGGAATTAGCAACCATTATAGCTGGATGTCTCTCAACAATTTATCAAAGGTCTTGGGTGTTTGGGGTGATCATTACTGACTGGAAGCTAACGTTATAGCCATTTACAAAAAAGGTATGAGGAAAGACTCAGGAACCTGCAGACCTGTTAGTCTAACCTCAGTACCTGGCAAAATCATGAAGAAGTATGCTAGGAACTATTGAAATGCATTTTAAAGAACAAAGATTTTATCAGATATAGTCAACATAGATTCATGAAAGGCAAGTCCTGTCTTAGTAATTTATCTCCTTCTACGGTAAGGGCACCCACTTAGTGGATGAAGGGAAGGCTGTGGATGTAATCTTTCTGGATTTTATAGACATTTGATATTGTTCCTTACAATATCCTTCTGAACAAACTGTCCAACAGTGAGGCAAAACATTTCAGGCTATGCTGGGTGATGAACTGGCCAATTGATAGAGTTCATTGTGATTGGGGCTACATCTGGCTGATAGCTGGTCTCTAATGATATTTCTTAAGACTCATTTCTAGGGTAAGTACTTGTCAATATTTTTATCAATGATCTGCATCATAGAATCATAGAATCATAGAATCATAGAATGGTTTGGATTGGAAGGGACTTTAAATGTTATCTAGGTCCAACCCCCCTGACATAAGCAGGGACACGTTCCACTAGACCAGGTGCTCAAATTCACATCCAGCATATCTTCCTAGAGAGGTAGTTAATGCTCCTTGACTATCAATATACAAGAGGCAATTTAATAATTCCCTTAATGATATGCTCCAATTTTTTTTAGCCTTCATGTGGTCAGGTGGTTGGATTTAAAGATCTTTGTACATCTCTTCCAACTGAACGATTATAATTCACACAACACTAAGAAGTCACAACTGCACTTTCCTGAAGTCTGACAGTTTCATACCTGCAGTGCTATGGGAGATAAATATAATGAATGAGTCTAAGCTACCTTCCACCAAATATAAGTTGAGTCATATAATCAACCTTAAAAGGCTGGAAGGACTTTTTGTAGTACTATTTTTTTAATATATAAAAACATTGTATACTGACAATTCCTTCTTTAACTAGAGGAGACCTATGCTGGACAAATGTGCTCACCAATGCAGAGGAGATGGTCAAAGAGGTTAAGATTGGAGACAGCCTGGGCTGCAGTGACCATGACCTGGTTGAGTTTGTGATCCCGAGGAGCGTGGGTCTGGCAAAGAGTGCAGTCAGGACACTGAACTACAGGAAAGCAAACTTCAGGCTGTTGAAGGAGTTGTTGGAAGATGACTCCTGGGAAACTGTCCTTAGGGACAAGGTAGCGCAACAGAGCTGGCAGCACTTTAAGAACATCTTTCTGAGAGCACAAGAACTCTCTGTCCCCCAGAATAAAAAACCAGGCAGGGGAGGCAGGAAAGCAGCGTGGCTGAGCAAGGAGCTGCTGGTCAAGTTGAGGGAGTAGAAAGAAAAGCATAGGCAGTGGAAGAAGGGATGGGTGGCATGGGAGGATTACAGAGGTGCTGACAGGGTATGTAGGGATGGGATCAGGAAGGCCATGGCACAGGTAGAATTAAGCTTGGCGAGGGATGTGAAAAACAACAAGAAGTGTTTCTTTAGCTACATAGGGCAGAAGAGGCAGGTGAAGGAGAGTGTTCCCCTTCTAATGAATGGAAAGGGAGAACTGGCCTCCTCTGATGTGGCGAAGGCTGAGGTACTTAATGAGTTCTTTGCCTCGGTCTTCACTGCTGGTCAGGCTGCCCAGGTCTCTCGTGTCCCTGAAAATCCAAGTGGGGATGGGGGGAGCAAAATCCTTCTCAGTGTAAGAGTGGAGCAAGTCTGAGACTGCCTGATGGGACAGAAAGATTACAAGTCTATGGGGCCGGACGGGATGCATCCCAGCGTCTTGAAGGAGTTGGCTGATGTGGTTGCCGAGCTGCTCTCCTTCATATTTGGAAAGTCGTGGCTGTCAGGTGAGGTCCCTGCTGACTGGAAAAAGGGAAACATCACACCCATATTTAAGAAAGGGAGAAAGGAAGACCCAGGGAACTACAGGCCGGTGAGCCTCATGTTTGTTCCTGGGAAGATCATGGAGCGGATCCTCCTGGAGGAGATGCTAAGGCACATAGTGAAATGAGGAGGTGATCTGAGACAGCCAGCACGGCTTCACCGAGTGCAGGTTGTGCCTAACCAATCTGGTGGCCTTCCATGATGGAGTGACGGCATCGGTGGACCAAGGGAGGGCGACAGATGTCTTCTACCTGGAATTGTGCAAGGGCTTTGACATGGTCCCACACCATATCCTTTTCTCTAAACTGGAAAGAGATGGATTTGATGGGTGGACTGTTCACTGGATAAAGAACTGTCTGGATGATCGCTGCCAAAGGGTTATATACTTTATATATAATATATACTTTATTAATATATACTTTATTAAGATGATAGTTAAACTTAATTTACAGTGGCTTTGTAACTGAAATCCAAAATACTGAAATTTTGCATAAAACAATAAGATTGTTGTTCTCCACTGGCTCCACTGTAGTCAATGGCTCTATGTCCAGGTGGAGGCTGATCACTAGCAGTGTCCCCCAGCAGTCTGTCCTGGGTCCAGTGTTCTTCAACACCTTTATTGACGACTGAGACATTGGGATCAAGTGTACCCTCAGCAAGTTTGCTGATGACACCAAGCTGAGTGGTGCAGTTGATACCCCTGAAGGAAGGGATGCCATCCAGAAGGACCTGGACAGGCTGTAAAAGTGGGCCCACGAGAACCTGATGAGGTTCAACAAGGCCAAGTGCAAGGCGTTGCACTTGGGTCACGGCAATCCCAGGTGTGTGTACAGACTGGGAGAAGAACTCCTTGAGAGCAGCCCTGCAGAGGAGGTCTTGGGCGTTGTGATGGACGAAAAGCTGGCCATGAGGCAGCAGTGCGCTCTTGCAGCCAGGAAGGCCAATGGCATC
>VXAV01006404.1:351993-373917 GCA_013399715.1 Alectura lathami | reverse complement strand
CACAGGCTGCCCAGAGAAGCTGTGGCTGCCCCATCCCTGGCTGTGTTCAAGGCCAGGCTGGATGGATTCCTGGGCAGCTGGATCTAGTGAGCTAGTGGTTGGCAGCCCTGTCCATGACAGGGGGGTTGGAACTAGATGATCTTTGATGTCCCTTCGAACCCAAGCCATTCTATGATTCTATGAGACCTGATCACTTGATGGAGATAAATATCTTCAGGTATAAGAGATTCAACTGAAGCCTCAGAGTCACTTGAGTAGATCTTCTATGCCATCTTTTTCGGTCAGTTTAAGGTTTTACTCTTCCCTCTCAGCTCATTCAATTTTTCATTCTAACCTTAAGGCAAGAAATGCTCTGTTAACAGAATAATATGCCAACAGCAAGAAAAGAAAATGGTTCCTAGCTAGAATGGTGGGCCTCACTGGTAAGGTACATGGTCAAATGAAAAACCTGTGGTAGACTTGTGCTGGCCTCTTCAGAATCAGAACTGAAGCCTCTAAACTAATACTCTGAATACTGACAAGGTAGTCAGGACATATTTTATGCAGGTAAAATAACATGGGTTTTGTAGCTGTCCTGGAATGTAGGACAAGAGGAACTGAACCTAGCAAAGGCAATTTCATTGTCAGTTGCTTCAGGTGGACTAAGACATAAAAAGGGATCTGAATCACTCTTGTAAAATGTGCATGAAAAATTATTTGTATTTGTAGTATCCAATTGCATCTTCCTATGAAAACTAGAAACCATGGGAAGATTTCCTCTGATTAGATTAGTGTAAATATTAATAACTTCAAAGTTAAGGCAATGTATTTCTCTGGTAATGTATAATCAGCTATTAAAAACAAATAGTAAGAAGTTCTGAAAGCACTCTGTGGATGTATATGTATGTGTAGGTGTGCACACTGCAATGCTAAGTTTCGTCCTGATCCCATAAGTGATCATCTAGCCCCTGAAACATGATGTCTGGTGACCTTTCCGACATTTTTTTTAGCTTTTGTAATAGCTAAACTGTTCTTACTGACCGTAAAATTACTCAGACATTTTCTAAAATCCTTATATTGCAGTTGCCCTTGCTGACCTCATCTGACAGTGAATTATTCAGGTTGACTATCAGTTACATTAAAAAAAAAAAAAAAAAGCAAAGAAAACAAAACAACATTTGCTTTTATTGGTTTAAAATTTACTGCCTTTTAATTTCAGAGAGAGAAGAGTAAGGAGCCACTCTTGCCTCTCTCACTGGTGTAAAAAATGGATAAATGAATCAAAGTAAAACCTCATGAAAATGAAGCAGTTTAACTATGGTTATATATTGGTACCTACTGCTCCTGAAACATTTTCACTTTCTTTCCTGTATAACTTTCCCACTTTCAACTTCAGGCAAAGCCGTAACAGATTACAAGCACCATCAGATTTTGTCTGTGAAACTAAGGTGCATTGGGGTTAGATGATAGTTGCATCTCTCAGTTTAGATGTTTAACCCAAATCTAGGAAAACTCTGACCCACAGAAGTATATTCCACACTTCCAGGGCCCAAAGGTACCCAAAAGACTTACCACCCCTGCCCAGCCTGCCCTAGGGCTCCCCTGAGTCTGCCCAGAACCCCAGACACCAGCAGAATGCTGGTCTCCTGATCTACCACAGGCCTGCTTGGGCACTGGAACAGGCTGCCCAGAGAAGCTGTGGATGCCCCATTCCTGCATGTGTTCAAGGTCAGGCTGGGTGGGTTCCTGGGCAGCTTGATCTAGTGAGCTAGTGGTTGACAACCCTGTCCATGACAGGTGGGTTGAAACTAGATGATCTTTGACGTCCCTTCGAACCCAAGCCATTCTATGATTCTATGGGACCGAAACCAAAATAGGGCCACCTGTGGGCCAGCACTGTGGCCTGGCCTTGGGTCATCCCTGTCCCCAGGGAGGTGTCCTGCCCATTGACTGGGGTTGTGGGATGAGCCTTTGTTTTCAGGCTTCAAGGGGTTGCCTCATGGCCCATGTGCCCCAGGGAGCCTTCAGCCCACACTTCACCGTCATTCACATGATCCAGCTGAGTATTTGTTTGCTGTTCAGAATGCAAAATAGCTATACTGGTGCCTTAATTTTTCATCAAAATCTAAATATGGCAAGTAACATCATAAATAAAGCAACATAAAGTTTATAACTTCAGAGAAGTGTTTTGCTTTTATCTTTACAACCTGGAAGTACTACCACAAAACTGGGGAAGTAAGTTTCATGTAAATGTATCATCTATTTACATCCTTACATCATTATGGCAGATTTGACCTTAATTGCCATATTCTTTCTGTTAAGATATCATCGTTGTAAAGAATTTGGGAAATATATATTAGAATAAATTATTTGGTAATTATTCTTAACAAAGCTACTGTTCTTTTAGGTATTTAATCTCTGTGAAAGGAAAAAAAAAAAAAAAAAAATGACAGTGGTATCAGTAACACCTCCAATCTATTATAGTGAAGCCTCTGTATTTACTGATAGCCTCTGTAGCATATCCCTAAAATCTCATCCATCCTGATTTATTGGATTTACTAAACATACTCTGTACTGTGTGTGCTGAGGTATCCTAAAGCTTCAATAGGACATAGGAAAGCTTGCTAATTATTTTTTCAATCATGGCTGAATTTCTCTATGGAGGTATGTTTGTGCATGCATAGAGGTGAATAGGTGACAAGAAAACTGGCAGATGAGAGTCTGCTATGTCACTTCAAACTGAGAAAGAGGTGAAATCTCTCTTAAAGCAGGAAACAAACCTAGACAGCAACCCTCAGAGATGACAGAGAAACTTTCTGAGTGACCTCAAAGAGGCCACACAGAATAAGCTTTGAGCCAGGAACCCCATAACAGGTTTTTTTGAGCTGGTAAAATCAAGATAAAAAAATATGTGCTGTTAGAGTGGGTAATTATTTCCAAATTATGTTTGTCTGAATCAATCTGAGTTTCCTTAACTTAGGGAGTTTACAAACCTATAGAAACAAAAGTCCCTTTGTATTTCTAAACGTTATTACTTCAGTACTATTAATTATTACATATTATTATGTATTAATATATCCTAGATAAATTTGAACTCAAGGTTTTGTTTGATGTGGGTCTTGTCCTGTCCACCATTGCACCATTTCTTCAACCAACAAAAAAATATATCCAAACACTACCAAAAATACAGAGTACAAATCTTCAAAATTATACAGCTCCAACCTTTTCTATAAATCAAACTTTATCACAAATCATAAAAGTAAATGGGAAAAAGGTGAAGAGTTAACAGCACCAGATTATACACATGTTGGTCAGTCCGGATTAAATGTCTGTGCTAATGGAAGTTCCAGAACCACCCCATGAAATATGAGTTTAAAATATGTCATTTTTACTGAGTCTATCTTCTGGTTTATCTGGTTTATCTCTCCCTGACAAAGTCATATATTACCAATACATTGGCAGAATAGATTAAATCTGAAGAATGAACAGAAGCGAATTACATTTTGTTGGTTAGTAGGTTTCTTTTTTTCCCAAGTAAAAATCCTGAAAGATTTGAAATTAATAAAGGTTTCAATAAGAATAGTATAAAAAACAAGGTACTCTACTATTTATAGCATAAGAAAGGAGAAAGCTGGCAAATATTATTCTCATCATTCCTGATTTTGCTAAAAAATATGTGCATACAATACTTTAAAAGTCACTTATTAAAAGAGATAATCCTCTCAAAAGACCAATATGGAGAAAGAAGATTTTAAGTGCTTAGAGAAAAATCAGGATCAAATGATACAAATGGGTTTAAAACAAAAAATTCAATCATTTATCTTAAAATTAGCATTGATGAATTACTTCCAATCCAGTTCTGATTGTTCATTGAAACTTTAAAAAATATTCTCTCTGTCTCTTTCCTCCTCTTTCTTTTTAATTGTTTTAGAATGTAGGGCATCATTTACAGCCCAGTGGAAAAGTCTTCTTTACCCCAGAGGGAGCTGGAAAGGTGATAGATGCCCCTGTACTCTGGTTCATCCATCTGTAGACTAACACGAGACCTTCCTCTTGGGAGTGCTGATGTCTGAAAAATACTTCAGTTTCCCAGGTGAAGAGTGCAACTCATGTGCAGAGTATTATTATAATCTTTTTTTCTCCCAACACAAGCATTTCATAAACTTGCATTGTTGTCAGAATAGTTCTGAAATATATTACCCATAGGTTCATCTTTCTAGCTACAGTGTAAAGCTCTCAGTAGTTTATTCTCCGTCAGTCTGTCTATACACACATTGTCTTTTCAAAGTGCTGCTGACATACAAATTCACATGATATCTATAATGTCCTTATTAAAGAGACGAATTAGTTATTTAACTTAAACAAACAACAGAAGTATTACCCACTGGAACGCACAGGCATTCACCATAAATAATACAGAGTGCTCATGAGATGTGTTTCAATGTGCTTTATTTTACCTTTTACCTTCTTGGCTAACCCAGTCTGTGTTGAATTAACCTAAATTCTCCAGTGCCAGAATTCTTCCGGTACTCAGGAATGCCCTAATACCCTAACACTTTACTTTTTCTGGAGCAGAATTTTCTTCTTCAGGAAATCTTAAACTCTGATTCAAATCTGTCAATAGTTATTAGATATTTTATGGTGACAATCTTGAAATTAGTGTTTTTATAAACAAAAGTGTGTTTCAAAAGAAGTAAAGAAGCAAATAAATATAAGATGAAAATGAAAGAAAAAATTTCATAGTAATCTAATTAATGTCATGCAAATGTTGTCAAATGACACAAAAGTAATGAAATCTTTATAGTAGAAAACATTTTAAAGTGGCTTCCACATAGAAGAATGAATCTGTTCTTTGAAACTGGATTCTATGTCTCATTTGTCTCACTAAGATAAGACTTACCTTTCCAAACAGACTGTTAATGTCAGTAGCTAGAAATGTTTCAGACTACTTTAAAATTCCTCTCTCATTCTACGTATATATGGTTTTTACAAGGAAGAAAGAAATTTCCAACTAACTTCAGACACATAAAATACAGGTATCAGCCACCTATACCTACCAAGATGAACATGCTTGGGTTTTTCAGACATTAATTTCCTCCACAGTTACATGTGGGATAATTATCTCCCTCCTTTTATTAAAATATTGTTGGGTTTTTTTATTCCTGTTGGTTTCTTGTTTTTTTTTTTTTGTTTGTTTGTTTGTTTTGTTTGTTTTTTTTTTTTAAAACTGACAGAAAACATGNAAAGTGGCTTGGTCCCTAATATGACAAAATATTTTTCCTTTCTAAACATCCATTCTTTAAACCCAATTTTCATAAAGCACATAAAATTAAATCAATCAAGGAGGATAGCAGCCACTATCTACTAACCAAAAGAGGGGAAAAAATTATAAGACTGCGTTCCTAATAACGCTTAAGTGTTTGAATTCTTCATCTTCATAAATTCCTGATTTCTACTGGATCCAATTCCCAATAGACTACTTCTTTTTTCCACAGTTACAATGTATGGTACACCTTTCTGTACAACATACTCTATAAAGTAATTATAAATGCAGTTTATAATAACAAAAATTTCTGTTGATAGGAATTTTTTGTTCATTTGTTATGTTTTGTTGTTTTTTCTCTCTGTGTCCTTACATCATGCTTCTTGTTCCTAATGCCTCAAATAATCCACAAACCTGTAGGTAGTGCTATTCTTTTTCTACAAAAAATTACAGAATTTTTCTGATTTAATACCTTCTGAAATAAAGCCCTCCTTTGTATCCATTAGACAGAAATCAATCAAAAGATTTTTTAAAAAAAAAAAGCAAAACAAAAAGAGATGTCATTGTCATTTATTTTCAGCAAATATCATGTTGAAGTTACCATTCACTGCAGCAAGATACTTCACAAGAGGAGTAAACCAGCACCTCAAGCAATTAAGTTCAGACTGGGTCTATTAACCTGAATAATTAGCCAAGATTTGAATCAGATCCTTCTACACTATTAAAAAAAGAAATAAGTAAATAAATAATAATAAGTAAATAATATTCAGCACATTCTTTTTATAGATTGCCAGGCATTTATTGATACAAAAAGGAAAAATCAACCTAAAAAGTATAATTTAAAGGTACTCAATGTCAAAGCCAGATGTAGGATGATACTCAGTCCTTTTATGTATCTCTTCAGTCTCTGTTATGAGCAAGATGCAATTCCTCAAATTTTAGTGTCTAAAGACACTATGTGCCCAGCCACCTAAATGTCTTTTTGAGATACTTACACAGGCATTCAACTAATGACTCAGGCATTTAAAGTGACATTTTTGTGGAATTTCAGTTCCTACATTTAGGAAACCAAGTTAGAAAGAAAACACTTAAATTCCTTAGACACCTGAGACACCCCATCTATCGAAAGTTTCAAGATAATTCTTTGGTAATTAGGGTTATTTTAGGAAGATTAACAGCAGCATGCCTGTCTTTACTGAGTCAAGTGCTTAGGTACCTATTTTCTTTGTATGGAAATTTATGATTGAAACCGCTAAGTCCTCAGAGGACTTGGCATGCTAAGTATGCTCAGGCTTTGCCTCACCCTTTCCAGCTGCAATGGTGGCACTACTATGTGACATATAACTATGTACATTATTGGACATCTAGAAAATTATCACCCAGACTGTGCCCAGAGGTGGGGTGGGCTGGATAAGAAGACAGTTGAAATGGCAGTTACGTCATAACAAAGTGCAGGCATAGCAGCAGGACCTGATTGTCGCGGTGGAGACGGACACGACATAGGCGTTGCAAGTATATAGATAAGCAAGATTTTTTATTACACAGGTAAACAACATTTTATATGTTATGCTTCTATTGTTTAAAGGAATCAGACCATACCCGGGCCTGTTCTGTATGCTGATTTGTCATTCTTCTACATCCAGGCGGCGTATTCGCAGAGTCACATTCTGATTGGTGGTGACGTGGCGTGGCGTAGGCTACGTGTACTTCCAAAACTTGTTTTTCTTTCTTCTACCATTGTTCTCATCTCTTAGCAACACATCCGTATCTTAATTACTAAATCCTGTTTCTCTCCATACTGTTCGTACCTTACATTGTACACTATGGGTACACAACTATGTCTTTCCATTCCATCTCTTCCAGCTGGTGCCATCCAGCCTCCTCCACACCTGATGTATATTGAAGAGCCGTAAATGACCTCTCCCTCTGCACTGATGTTGGCATGTAGCTGGATGGGAAACATCCACAGATCCTGTGAACCAAAGAGGTTTTTGTTCCAGCTGTGTAAGTAGAAAAGTCTGCCTGAAGATGGGAATGCCAAAGGAAGAAATGGGTCTAGACCCCTTGATTAATTGTGGCTCACACCTGAATGTGTCCTTGTATTTTACTCAGTTATTAAGTGAACGGTCATTGTGAGTCATCCAGCAAGCAGTTTCCACAATCTCAGCTAAGATGCTTGACTGCAAACGCAGACTCAGGTGTTCAGACTTCTGTACCTTTGTGCCATGCGTGCAAAACAAACACAGCAAGTCATCTGGAGGAGGGGAAAACAGTTCCTTCAAGTCCAGTTTTGAATTCTACTGTGAAGTTACTGGAAGAACGACTTTCCTTATGCTAAGAAAAGTTTGGAACCTAACTCTCCTACCTTCTAGTGTTATAGCGTCTCTATTATCACAGGGACAAATAAATGCTTCTATTCCAAAGACAGCTTCTGTTACATGACTAACTTATATTCACTGACTTCTGCAAAACTTCATTTAGGCTTTCAATATTAGAAATGTATTTTTTCCTTAAAAGGACAACCACTTTTTATTCAAAAGAAGAAGTCTTCACTGGTGATGCTAAAAGAAAAAATAATTCAGTTTCTTATTTATTTTAAACAACAATGGAAATGGAAAAGAAAACAAACAGATTTCATTCAGAAAAATATTTTTCCTAATTGTTTGAATTGTTTGTTCCTAAAATACTTCTGGTATTTGTGCTTTCAAGGTAGATCAGTGAAACCACTGAGACAGACTTTCTTTGTTTCTTCTTTCAGCTGAGACGTAACTGATCGTCTGAGTTCAGTAGGAGATAGCACAGTTATGTGGCTGTGGACACCTATGATGGTACAAACCAAGCATTTGCTGTTGTTGAGGGTTTAAAACTCTCACTTTACTAAGATAATCTAGTGTTTGAACAGAAGTATTCTCAACCCAAAAACACCACCAGAATGCAACAAAAACAAATGAACCAAAAAACCAGCCAAGTCACTTGAGGGGAAAATGAATGAGAAATAAAAGGTTTTCTATTTTCTGTCTGCATCCATGCCCAGTTTAACATAACAAAAAGCTCATAAAAATTCATTTTTTAATTACACTTTTTTTCGGGTCTTTTATTTATTTATTTTTTAATCCAACAAAATGAAGTCTATCTGTACTCTTCCATATGAAAGAAAGAAGAGATAAAAATGATGAGCTATAAAGCTATGATTATGAGTGTCAAAGAGCATTTATAGTAGAGAGGAATCATAGCTGTGACTGTTAAGAAATATCAATTAACCTCCTAAAAACTGCTACCCTGTGATATCTTCAAAATTCTTTAAATGAAGAAGGTTTATTGCTTTCACTAACTTTCTAGTGGACAGAGACTTTGTCAGACAACTGTGAATTGAATATATATTTTTCAATACAGTTTCAAAAGTAGAGCAAGAGTGTTAACTGACATGAAATATGAAATACTCCATTATCACTATGGGTGGGCCTACTTCATCAGGTGAAAATATTTTAGCGTGATATTATGAAGAAGGTGATCTCTATGACCTTTATTATGAAATGAATGGAAGACTTCATTTTCTAGGGCTTTAAAAATTCAGGATTAAACATTTTCAAAATGTTATGTCTGAAATACTGAGATGTCAAAATGCTCTAAATATCTATCCCATGAGAACTATTAGCTCCTGTCTTCTCTTTCATCTAAAACAGTCTGATAGCATTTGTGGGAAATGTATAGAATCAGCTTTTAATTTAGTAAAATCACACGTAAAAACACTGGCTTCTGGAAAATATTTTCCTGCTGATAGATGGCATATAAGTGAAATAACATATTATCCAACATACTAGTACTGCGATGCCATCAAATACTGATGATTTTTCCTTACTGCACTTAGCAGTGCTTCAGCACTACTGCTGCAGACTCCCTCAGGGGAATGATTTAAAAAAAAAAAAAAAAAAAAAAGGTACAGAAAATAAGAGGAAAGAAAGAGAGAGAAAATAAAGACTGAAATAATCATTGTAGAACATCCTGGGGGAACAGAGAGAATTGAAAAAGCCAAAGAAAGAAGTAGCTAAGCTTGCCTTGACTGCATGAAATTTGCTGAAACGCCTCACAGGTAAAGAAAATAGTAAATTTTTGGGGGGACTGAATTTAAATAACTTAAAATTGTGCATATGAAATTGCATCTTTTTCTTCTGCTAGGAAAAAACAAATCTGCTCAGTCATAGCAGTCTAGTTTTCTACAGGAAGAAAAAAAAAACACAGTAAATGAAAAATATCAGCACAAGTTTGGGAGCTGAGAAACATTTCAATTACTATAGTAAAATAAAGCTCTTCAAATATTGGTATTGATGTTCTCACCAGCACGTCTTTCCTCTCCTTTTCAAAGAAACGTGAAGCTTGGCTATATATGCCACTGCCCCTCCTCAGCAAGGTCTCTATCTCCTAGCCATTGGGAACATACTTGTAGCTGTAACCTGACCCAAAATGTCTGAGGCACATTTTGGCCTGTTTTGCATACAATAGTCAGATTTGAGAATCTCAGGTAGAAAAGAGCTGAAGAATCATAGAATCATAGAATCATGGAATGGCTTGGGTTGGAAGGGACCTCAGAGATCATCTAGTTCCAACCCCCTGCTGTGGACAGGGTTGCCAACCACTAGCTCACTAGATCAAACTGCCCAGGAACCCATCCAGCCTGGCCTTGAACACAGCCAGGGATGGGGCAGCCACAACTTCTCTGGGCAGCCTGTTCCAGCACCTCACCACTCTCTCAGGGAAGAATTTCTTTCTGATGTCCAACCTAAACCTCCCCTCTTTCACTTTTAGCCCATTCCCCCTTGTGTCCTACCATTCTCCACTTGTGTAAAAAGTCGGTCCCACTCCTGCCTGTAAGCTCCTTTCAAGTACTGGAAGGCCGCAATGAGGTCTCCCTGGAGCCTTCTCTTTTCCAAGCTAAACAATCCCAACTCCCTCAACCTTTCCTCATAGGAGAGGTGCTCCAGCCTTCTGATCATTTTGGTGGCCCTCCTCTGGACCTGCTCCAACAGCTCCACATCCCCTCTGTACTGGGGGCCCCAGGCCTGGACACAGTACTCCAGGTGAGGCCTTCCAAGGGCAGAGTAGAGGGGGACGATCACCTCCCTCTCCCTGCTGGCCACCCCTCTCTTGATGCAGCCCAGGATGCCATTGGCCTTGCTGGCTGCAAGAGCGCACTGCTGCCTCATGGCCAGCTTTTCGTCGATCACAACACCCAAGTCCTTCTCTGCAGGGCTGCTCTCAAGGAGTTCTTCTCCCAGTCTGTACACACACCTGGGATTGCCGTGACCCAAGTGCAACGCCTTGCACTTGGCCTTGTTGAACCTCATCAGGTTCTCGTGGGCCCACTTTTACAGCCTGTCCAGGTCCCTCTGGATGGCATCCCTTCCTTCAGGGGTATCAACTGCACCACTCAGCTTGGTGTCATCAGCAAACTTGCTGAGGGTACACTTGATCCCAATGTCTCAGTCGTCAATAAAGGTGTTGAAGAACACTGGACCCAGGACAGACTGCTGGGGGACACTGCTAGTGATCAGCCTCCACCTGGACATAGAGCCATTGACTACAACACTTTGGCTCTGACCATCCAGCCAGTTCTTTACCCAGCGAACAGTCCACCTATGAAATCCATATGTCTCCAGTTTAGAGATAAGGATATGGTGTGGGACCATGTCAAAGACCTTGCACAAGTCCAGGTAGACAACATCCGTCACACTCTCTGGGTACACCGATGCCATCACTCCATTGCAGAAGGCCACCAGACTGGTCAGGCACGACCTGCCCTTGGTGAAGATGTGCTCGGCTGTCTCGGATCACTCTCTCATCCCCCATCTGCCTTAGCGTCTCCTCCAGGAGGATCCACTCCATGATCTTCCCAGGCACAGACATGAGGCTCACCGGCCTGTAGTTCCCTGGGTCTTCCTTTCTCCCTTTCTAAAAAATGGCCATGATGTTTCCCTTTTTCTAATCAGAAGAAGTCTTCTTTGAGAGAACACACTACAACAGAAGGAAGAACAAGAGGCACTTCAAATATTTTATTTTGTTTGCCTTATTTGAGGTGTTTGGGAACATATATAGCCAGGATATAGGATGCTGATGTCACAGTTCAGAAAGCTTGTCTTCCTCACTGACCATCAGCGAAGCCCAAGGATGCTCATCTTACATAGGTTAAAATGGCTTCCAGTACTTGAAGAAGCTTATAAAGGAGAGAGATCGACCTTTTTATGCAGTCTGATAGCAATAGCAGAATGGGGAATGGTTTTAAAATAAAATAATGGAGTTTTAGGTTAGATTTTAGGAGGAAATTCTTCACTGAGAGAGTGGTGAGGGGCTGGAACAGGATGCTCAGAGAAGTTGTGGATGCCCCATCCCTGGAGGTGTTCAAAGCCAGGCTGGATGGGTTCCTGGGCAGCTTGATCTAGTGGGTAGCAACCAGCCCATGGCAGGTGATTGGAACTAGATAATTTTTAAGGTCTCTTCAAACACAAGCTATTCTATGATTCTATGATTCTATGATTCTGTGATTCTATGATTCTACGATTCTATTTCAACCAGGTACTAAAAGTAAAGCAGTGCGAAGCCCTTAACTTTGGACTTCCTCATGGATACAGATAATTGGCGAAATTCTCGTCCTAGTGGCTGGAGTCTCTGGACCTCACCTGCCCTGGATCAGTGGAGTACATTTCCAGCTATTGCTTGGTGCTTAGCAAACACAGGGCTTATTGCAGTTGAAGTGTAGACATGTCCTGAAGCCCTGTAGAAATGTTAACCACCTGTTTTCAAGAAATCCTGAATACACTTTTTGAAAATTGGATACATATTAAGCAAGGGTTTAGCCTTCGTTCAATGTGAGAATGCCATATAGTAAAACTGCAGCTGGTGCGAGTGCACATTGTGAGTTACACTTTTAAGCTGCAGCAAAGTTAGTTGTGTAAGGGGTACTGCAGGGACTGATGTTGGAACCGCTGCTTTTTCAGTACCTTAGATGACTCAGAAAATATTATTTAAACTAAAAAATTCTGGTGTGCAAATGATACAAAATTGGGAGGAAAGGTCATTCATGAGAAACAATACAGTCAGGTAGGGAAGGATTTAGATCATTTAAGTGCTTGAGCTAATAGATAGCAAATTCAATGCAGATAAATGCAGAATAATGAGTCTCAAAGAATGTAATAAAAGGACATAATATCTACTTAATGGGAAGGTACTACAGCATATTGACCTGGAGAGAGATATGAGAGTTATTTTAACAGTAAAAAAACCCTTATATTAAAGCCTTCAACTCAATTATTGTTAAGGAAATACATTGTATTTTGTTAGGACCTCACCTAAAGTACTGCATTCAGCACTAATCACTCTACAGTTGAGAAAACATATTTAGAATTGGTCTTACAGGGGTGATTTGTAGAGCAATCTAATGAAAGCACTTTTCAGAGATATAAGTTTTGAGGACATTACAGAGAAGATTGACTGTATCCTCACCAGAAAGTCAGAGACTTTAGAGGTGACTGTCTAAGATGTCCAGTACAAGCTTAATGAATTCTTGGCAGTAAGAGGTGAACTGTTGAGGAACTCATTACTTTAACCCCTCAATCTTCACGATTCTATTAAGTTTAGAGCTACTGTCACAGGCGAACAAGTTCTCATTTAGATTTACACCACTGCAGTTTGAGTGAAATCTCTGGAGCTACACTTCTTATAGAAATGTGGCCATGAACAGGATCTATCCTCCAGTTTCTAAGAGACTACTGGAGACACTGTTACAGCACAAATCTCCCTCTTTTTACGCTCTCCTATCTCATTTGTCTTTACAGGTTACAGGCTTGTTAGTCAAGGAACATCAAGGTCTAGAAGGTCTAACAGGACACAAGGCTTGCCTAAAAAGGCAGTGAACTATTTGTTACGTAAAGAACAAAAATATTACTCTCTCTAAAGCTAATGGGCAGTTAATAGGATTAGGCAGATCATTGCCAGCTATAAATCTCTGTTTTATAGAAGTTGAAAATGTAATATGTTATTTTCCTCAGTCCCCAGACACTAATGTTTCTTTGGCAGTAGGTCTCCATTTTATTCAGAAAGCACATGGGCCTCTTCCAAATGCATGGCCACAGGTAAGCACTCCATATGTACTCTATGAGTACTTCATAAGCAAAGAACAAGGGTGCTTGGGAATTTTTTCTATGGTTTTGGTAATACAAATGACATAAAAATCATGTCCTATTACTTCTAAAATTATAATATTCAAAAGACAACTCAAGTCTAATCACTTCCTACTTTACCAGATCTGACATGTTCTTCTTTTCATCCTTTTTCAAATGACTTTAATATCAGCTCAGTTATACTAATCAGAGAAGGTTTCTCGACAAGACAGATGGAAGTTTCTCCTGAGTTTTATTTTCATTGTTTTGCTCAGACAAAAATGAAGGCTTCTGCTTGAAATGTTGCTTTGAATTGCCATGCTGGGGCAAGCAGAGAGCTGATGAAGCCCATGTCTTTCATTCCTGGCACCTTTCAGGCATCTCTTGCTTTCACAAAGACAAGGGGTTTAATTCCTAAAGTATACCAGAAGAGGGTTCATCAAGCCCTAGTCAGTCTGTGGTGCAGGGCATATGGGTGCAAAGACTGTGAGGCATAAGTAATCCCTGACTTTGTTAGTCAGTAGAACCAAGTGGAAAAAAAATGACAGACAGCTGACTTGATGAATCACTGAACATACACAGATCATCTAATATAGTACACATACCAAAATCTGTAGTTATGTTAGTAGTTTTCTTTTGTTCCTCATAACAGAGTCACCTAATTTTAGTCCATGATTTCCTTAATTTTTCTTTCATTCAAATATGCAATTATTATATTTCACTTATTTCACTCTACAGGAGGTCTTTTTCCCTTCGTCTTCCCACTGCATCAGTTTTGAACTTCCATTTACAACAGCCTTTCCCTTTTTTGAAATCCTGCTAATACATTTTTTTCCCTTCCTTTGTTCTCAGCATCATGTTTTTTATTGTTCTACCACTGTGGTGTTCCTTGCCAAGTATGGCAATGATGGATGGTACAGTTCCAGCGAGGTTTCAGGAGTTTTTGTATTCATGCTTATAACAAATAATAACAGTTTCCCTGCAATTATTCAAAAATACATGCAGATATACCTCAAGTCTTTCTACCATTAAAATTGTCCTAAATTTGTTTCTCAATCATTCATGAAATCATTCTGGAAATACCTTTAAAAATATGTTTTTCTCAGCTATAAAAAAAAGGAAATAGACATATTTTTTCTCCAACTGAAGATGTCACATCTTGGAGAGGCCATTAATTAGATTGCCAAAGTTATGTTCATGGAGTGGCACTGAACTAGGGGACAACAAGCTAGAGGCTACATAAACTTCATATAAGGTGTATCTAAAACTTTTAAATTTAATTAGATGGTTGCAATTAAATGGTTCCTTTGAGACACTTCAACTGTATTTGGGGAAAGTCTGATCTTTTTTCAAGTAGAGTCATAGAATCATCCAAGTTGGAAGAGACCTTTAAAGGTCATCCAGTCCAACTCCCCTGCAGTGAACAGGGACATCTACAGCTGGATCAGGATGCTCAGAGACCTTGAAGGTTTCCATGGATGGGGAATCCATCACCTCTCTGGGCAACCTGTTCCAGTGATTCACCACTCTTACTGTAAAGAAAATGTTCCTTATATGCAGTCTAAATCTCCCCTCTCTCAGTTTGAAACCATTTCCCCTAATCCTATCACAACAGACCCTGCTAAAGAGTCTGTCTTCTGCTTCCTTGTAGCTCCCCTTAAAATATTGAAAGGTTGCTGTCTGGTCTCCCCGGAGCCTTCTCTTCAGCAGGCTGAACAGCCCCAACTCTTTCAGCCTGTCCTCAAAGGGCAGGTGTTCCATCCCTTGGATCATTTTTGTGGCCCTCCTCTGGATGCGCTCCAACAGCTCCATGTCCCTCCTATGCTGAGGAGGACTCCACATCTGGAAGCAGCACTCCAGGTGGGGTTTCACCAGTGCAGAGCAGAGGGGCAGGATCACCTCCCCTGCCCTGCTGGCCACACTGCTTTGGATGCAGCCCAGGATGCGGTTGGCTTTCTGGGCTGTGAGGGCACACTGCTGGCTCATGTCCAGCTTGTCATCCACCAGTACCCCCATGTCCCTTTTGGCAGGGCTGTGCTCAATACTTGCATCCCCCAGCTTGTGCTGATAGTGGGGGTTGCTGCGACCTAGGTGTAAGACCTTGCATTTTGCTTTCTTGAAGCTCATGACATTAGCCTGGGACCACTACTTCAGCCTGTCTAGGTCTCTCTGGGTGACATCCTGTCCCTCAGGTGTGTGAACACCACCGCACAGCTTGGTGTCATCTGCAAACTTGCTGAGGGTGCACTCGACTCAATCATCTATGTCATTGATAAAGATGTAGAAGAGCACTGGTCCCAAGACAGACCCTTGGGGGACACCACTCATGACTGTCCTCAACCTGAACACAGAGCTATTAACCATAACTATTTGGCCGTGATCATCCAACCAATACTTTATCTATTGAACAGTCCATCCTTCAAATCCATACCTCTCCAATTCAGAGATAACAATGTAGTCTAGGGCCATAGCAAACACTCTGCAGAAACCCAGGTAGGTGACATTGTTGCTCCATTGTCCACTGAAGTTATCAGTCCATCACGGAAGGCCACCAGACTGGTCAGGCACACTTTGCCCTCGGCGAATCCATGCTGGCTGTCTTGGGTCACCTCCTTGCCTTGCATGTGCCTTAACATGGCTTCTAGGAGGATCTGCCCCAAGATCTTCCCAGGCACAGACATAAAGGCTCACCAGCGTGTAGTTCGCAAGGTCTTCCTTTCTTCCTTTCTTAAAAATGGGAGTGATTTTTCCCCTTCTCTTGTCTCTGGGGACTTCACCTGACAGTCATGACTTTTCATATATGATGGGCAACATCTTGGCAACCACATCAGTCATCTTTTTCAGAACCCCTGAATGTGTGTTGTCTGGCCCAATGACTTGTACCCATTCAGTTTCATGAGGCAGTCTCAGACTTGCTCTGCTCTCACAGTGGGAGGGACTCCACTCCCCTCATCACTATCTAGATGTTCAGGGACATGAGAAACATGGGAAGTCTGACTACCAGTGAAGATTGAGGCAAAGCACTTATGAAGTACCTCAGCTTTTTCCATGTCTGAGGAAGCCAGATCTCCCTTCTCATTTATCAGAGTGGGTACACCCTCTTTGACCTGTCTCTCCTGGCCTATGTACCTACGTACCCTTTCTTGTTATTATTCACATCTCTCACCAAGTTCACCTCCATCTGTGCCTTGGCTTTCCTGATCCTATCCCTACACATCCAGACAGCATCTCTGTATTCTTCCCAGGCAAAACAACCCTCCTTTCACTGCCTGTACATTTCCCTCTTTTCCCTCAGTTTGACCTGCAGGTCCTTGCTCAGCCAAGTTGGTTTCCTGCCTTCTCTGCTTGATTTCTTGTGATGGGGAATGGAGAGTTCTTGTGCTCTCAGAAAGACGTTCTTAAAGAGCTGCCAGCTCTGTTCTGCTATGCCCTTAAGGACATTTTCCCAGGGGATCCCATCCAGTAATTCCTTGAACAACTGGAATTTTGCTCTCCTGAAATTCAGGGTCCTGATTGTGCTTTTTGACAGGCCCATATGCCTCAAGATCATAAACTCAGCCAGGGCATGGTCATTACAGTCCACTACCCTTTCGGACTGCAGTCTGAAGAAAGCACTTTTGTTGCCTAAATCTCTACATACTTTATGGCTAAACTGTGGCTACATTTCTCCAAGGCTGCAAAATTAAAAATAGAATTGAAAAAAATAAAATAAAATGTACAAAATAAGATAAAATAAATAAATATGCTAGAGAGGAAAACAAACTGCACTCAGTTCTCTTTGCACTGACAAGACTCTTTCAACCTAGAACACTCTTTCAACCCCAACAACAATGGTTCTTACAAAAACCTCACTTCTGGAAATGAGATTGTGCCACTGTGGCCTTGCTGCAGATTTCTCATGTTATCTCATTTCAGCAACACGAATAGGACCCTGTGATCTCCCACAATACAATGGTCTTAGTACTTAATTCTTGTTGGTGGCTTGGCATCCTGCTTGGCAGAGTTTTGGCAACCTTTTAATCTGGACCTTAATCACGACACTGAAGGAGGGTAAAAGGTATTTCAGCATGAACACACAAGAGGGCTATGGAACTAACTAGAATCTGTCCAGTACAACTGCTTTTAAGCTAGAAAGAGTCCAACTAGCAAAAACACAGCCTGTATATTCTCAATGATAGTTATGGCATTCATTTAGCTTTTATTTAATGTTATCATTGCACTAGAAAAGTTGCGGAAACTCTATAAAGGGAACTTAAAAACATGTCAGATGAACATTTGTCTGGAGTAGGGCAGTTAGTACTGCCTTAGAACCGCGGGGGCATACATGAACTCTTGAGGTCCTTTGAGCCCTATCAGTTTTCATTTTGTTATGATCCATATATTTAATGATATGGGAGGAGTAACCAGCTCTTCTTTCTAAAGCTGAATGTTTGTGAAAAACAAACAAGAGCTATTTATCCTATAGCAGTGGTAATCATATCCCTATTCTACAGGTTGTTGACCAAGATGACCTCCAGATATCCCTTCCAACCTCAACCATTCTGTGATTCTGTGATACTCAAAAAATTAAATTCACATTTCAACTATTAAAGCCATGTAGGTTTCTAGCAAATTACAAGGTCAACCAAGAGCAAAAACCAAGTACAGCAATTGCTAAATTATAAATGCATTTTAAGTTTGTCAGGGACAAATACACAAACTATGACAAATATAAAATTGTTTAATTAAAGTTCAAAGCCAAGCAACATTATTATACAAAAAGCAAACAAACAAACAACAAAAAACATAATTTGTATATAAGTTGTTTTTTGTTTGTTTGTTTTCTCCAATAGTACTGAAATCCCAGCTTCCAGTTCACTCTTTTTAGGGATCAAGAATTTATTATGACTTTCTTGCTTTTAGGGTAACCACTCACTCACAGAAACCCCAGAAAATAAATAAATACAAGTTTGTGCAGAGTGAAGAAACTGGTATATATTTTAGTCTTGGCAAATTCATGCATTTCTACCTGCTGTTCTTTACTCACTTTGTTCTGTTGAAACACAGGTCACCACACACAGTTCTATCTATGCGCTATTCCTATTTAATAATGTACTATTAACATCTTGGGAATAACATTTTCTTTAGATTTCTTTATGGTAGGAAAGTTTTTCTTGTGTGGATACTGTCTTTCCTAATTATTTGTTTCTCTCAAAATAGAGAAATCTCTCATTTGTCCCATCTAAAGATGTTCAGGGCTCCTTTCCTACTCACTTTTCAGTTTTAATTCTCCAAACATTTTGAATTATTTTCTCACAAATATATATATTTTTTGATGATAATGTATTAATTCTTATATATCTATTCCAGCTATAATCAATTCCAAAGCCATTGAAAGAAGGATATATCATAACACTATGATACGTTTCCTCTTGGTTACAGTAGAGATAGTAGAGTCCTAAGAATGTATTTTACAACAGCAACCTTTTCTTTCACTTATTCACTGGAACACCTCCCAGAAGTAATCTCAAGAATGCTTATGCTGGAAAGCCTACTTTACTCAATTCATTAAGATCTGCTTTAAAAAGCACCTTCCTGGGAACTTAAGACCTTTAAAATTCACAGCTGCCATGACGGTCTCTAATGTCATATAGTTTGCAACTGTAAAACTCATTTGTGTGTATACAAGAATTGAAACAGAACGTTATTGCTATTAAAATTCCTCTCAGCCCCTAGAGGTGATACATGATGATCTGTCGGATTTTTGGGTGTGGAAGTCAAAGTGGTACAGGTCCTCAGGGAGCAGCCAGATGATTTGCTTAAATAAACAGTGTTAATGTGCCCTGAAGAAGCCTATGATCCAGGCAACAAAGGCAGATTGAAAGACTGCTTAGAAAGCTTAGCTCTGCACTTCTAGCTGTTGATGATACCGCTGGTTTTCTAATTAAGTAATTTCTGTGACAGACAGATCACTAACTTCCAATTCTATGAAAGACTTTTTATTTCTTTGTCCCTTTTTAAATTATTCCTTCCTTTTAAGTTTCTTTAATACAAACTTAGTTACTTGACTCTAATCTTTGTAGCTCTTGTACAAAGCATTTACTGGAACTGTTAAAAAACAAGTTTAGGGAAAAAAGTGATATCAGTGAAAAACAGATATATTTATTAAAATAGCATTGTGGATGCACAGATATATGAATGACAGTATTATCACAAGTCCCCTCTAGCTACTGCTCCACAACCTCTGTTGATGATAGAGACAAAATATTGTCTCTGTTCTTTCTATGATAGTTATTTAAGAAGTAACATTAAGGATTATTATTATTTATTTATTTATTTATTTATTTTTATGTCAAAGGGTGAATATTTTGCTCTATTTTTGACTTCATACTACAGTTTTTAACCTATGGCAGTACTGTTAGCTAAATTAGAGGAATCTCACAAATTAATCAACAACAGAAGTACAAGAATACACATCCCTTTTCAAGATTAAAAAAAAAAAAAAATGATAATATCCCTTCATGCAAGGAACATGAAAGCAAGTCTAAGACTTTATGAATTCTGAAAGTAAAGATGTTCTTAAGGGCACTTGTCTGTCCATCTCCCATAGTCTATAGCATGGAGGATTTCAGTAGAGAGCATCCATTTCTTATCATTATTTCAACATACAAACCCTCAGATGTTCATCGAATTACAGGGACATCATTATTAAAAGATATATTCCACATATTTTATTGAGGATGACCTAGGTATGTCTGGTCTCTACCTCTGGTCTTTAACTAAACCAAAGGTTTTGAGTGAGATGCTGAAATTGTTTCTGGTTGGATGCATTTAAAGGAAATATTTTTATATTTTTTACATTTGTCACTACAGAGAACAAGTAAACACCAACACAGAAACAAAAGCAAAAAAGTAAAACAACAGAAATACACTAAGAGTTTAGCTTTAGCTTTCTCTGTACTTTTACCCTCCTTGAGATCACCTCCATTAACAAAAATATTAATGGTGCTATAGAGCTTTCCTAACTATTTCTGGAGGGGAAAAGGGGATTATTTGATTCCTTTTTTATCAAAATTTATGTCAGTATAAAAGTTATAGAGATTGCCAGAAACTAAAGGAACATGATGTAGAATCACAGGAAAAGTGTAAAATCAATATCGCCAGGTGTTTGAATGCTGCACTTGGCAGCCCGTCTCTAATCCATAGTCAGTGCTGTATTTTATGTATATAATGAAGAGTCTGCCGTTAGATAATCTTCAAACTCAAATAGCCTGCACCAGAATGATGATCACAGAGACATAAAGGCTTCTCTTTTCAACATGTAATGAAGATTTTGTGACAGGCATCCATACACTTGCTGCAGCCACTGAAAAGGAGTACGGCATTTTCAGGCTGTCTGAAGTCTCTGGAAGTGGCTTTGTTTCCTGATGTTAGAAGAGAGGAAGGATAGTTTTGCTTATAACTTACATATCTCATTTGCAGTAATATATCCATGCAAAACAATGGCTATTTTTAGTTATGTGCGTATGTTTGTCATAACAGATTCTCGGAAGAAAATACAAAGCCTTTTTGCTTTCCTTCCCTTTCCCTTCTCTTTCAGAAAACCTGGAAGAAGACCAGAATTAGATAAAATCATTCTTGTGCATTCTCTGATTCCTAAAATAGTCATTAATTTAAAATCTGTCCAGAGTTCTAACCTTACACTACCACAATGGTGAATTATAGTTAGTTGTGTGTATAGGTGGTGGCCCAAAATCTTGGCAGTGGAGAAGGTCATTTGACAGACAATAGAGAAAAATGAAACACTGAGGACTGAAATCCTGAAATATTTAATGTATGTCTTAGAATCAACAATGTTGCTAAGCAGAAAAGTTGATGATGAGTAGTCTTTGACACTATTTTCCTATGAAAGTTTTGCAATGGGATTTCATCCCATGTT
This sequence comes from Alectura lathami, assembly GCA_013399715.1. Classification (NCBI taxonomy): domain Eukaryota; kingdom Metazoa; phylum Chordata; class Aves; order Galliformes; family Megapodiidae; genus Alectura; species Alectura lathami. Next base: position 352,607 of record VXAV01006404.1, on the reverse strand, counting down.
TGGCTCTAAAGCAGGTCAGATCCTTTCTGCTTTTGATTTTGAGTAGAAATAGACCTTATGCAGTTTGGATAAATCTCATTTGGCTCAGTTCATGTGAATTTCAGGGAATTTTCTCCATCTCAGCCTTTTTTGCTCTGAGTGTTAGATTTAAACACATCTAAGACTCTGGGCTTCTTTATTCTGTTTGGATGGTCTGTACACTATGCTCATCACCTTGTTCTATTGCGGTCTCACATACAGAAAATGCATCTACATCCACTCATAGACACAGAAACAAAAACAAAACAAAGACATAAAAACATTTGTATGCATTCACTAGCTTAGTTTTATATTTAGCTTGTAAATTTTTCGAAGCAGGTCCTACGTACATCACGTAGTTAAATGAAATCCTGCTGCAGCTCTTTTAATGAGCACGGCTGCGATACAGATGCAGATGCAAATGTAAATAATAATAATGATAATAATAATAAATACTGTTATTTTTGTCCATGCCAAGTGAGTGTCTTAAACTATTTAGCACTTTTCCTATATGTGCATAGTATTATTATTTATTATTACTGCTATGAATACAGCCACTAATAAAATATATTAAACAAATCATTGAGTAAAGGGCT
>VXAV01006404.1:309171-328176 GCA_013399715.1 Alectura lathami | reverse complement strand
ATTCTGGGAGGAAATACTGAGAGAAACCAAGGTGTTACAAACATCTAAATGTTGCAAAATATCATGGAATATGGCCAGTGGTTTTCAGTAATTCATAGTGAGGAGAAAAGACAAAAAAGTCTCAATTTTTCTGTTGATCTATCTTGTGCTGAGAGAAGTAGTGGGGTCTGTTACAAAGCTAGGCAAGTATTGCTATAGAGAAAGTTTAAGCAAGTATAAGCTAGTATAAGCAAGTATATAAGCAAGTACTGCTTATAGAGGACTCTGTTGACGTAGCACAGGCTCCTGTCGCCGTTATCATTGACGTTTCTTATGCTTTAAAAATGGTTCAAAAAAGAGAGACAGCAAGAAAGAGACAACTGATTTCCTCACTTGCAAGGGGTGGAAATATGCAGAAGACTCTCCTTTTAGATTCCATTTTTGTACGTCTAGGACCTGAATTTCTTCTCAAGATCCTGAAAGGGACTCAGTCATCACTGACAAAGATATAATAGTAGGAAACCAAGATATTTTACGTAACTACTCCAAAATCACCATGGTGTTATGGATTACAAAGTCTAGACCCTAGCTCTGTGAATTTAGGAGAAGATATTTTGGGGGGGACAACATTAAGACTATAGTACACAAAAATCTGTTATTCTCATGGGTATATATTAAAAACATTATGTTAAACAAAGATACTATTAAACATGGTTCCAGTGAGTCCTCCTCTGGTTTAATAGAGGTATGTGAGAACAATACAAAAGGCCCTCTTGGCAGAGCTGAGAATAAAGTTCTCGGTACCTCTCCAACACAAGCACAATTATAAAATGGTTGGGATTCACTCATCAGTATTTCCTAAGGGTAACTCATTTGTTGCTGTGCCATGTCACTTTGATTTAACTAGCACATATGACCAATGGCAACACAAGCCTGATTCCTGAACATTTAAAACTAGCTGGTGAAGGCAGATGGCATTCTCCAGTTCTCACACTGCTCTACTGCAGAGAACTAAAGTTTAAACTATCAGCTACCTGCCATTTTTGAAATTGCTGCAGATAAAAACTCTTTGATGATTTCAGATTTCTGCTGCTTGCTTGCAGGCTTACAGAGAATAATTGCTACCATAAGAAAACTACTGAAATCGACAATAAACTGATTTTGGCTGGAAGTACATTGTAATTCTGTTCTATATTGGTATGTGCTGCACCACAGAGACAAGTGTTTGTTTTAAACAACAAAAAAAATAGCTAAACTGCAGAGGAAGAAAAACAACCTACCAGTTTAATAGTTTTTATATAATAATCTGTGAACCATCTAAGATAGAAACTTAATTGTTACTGAAAAGATTAAATAGACAATGTCTGAATAAAATAATAAAAAAAAAATGTATGGCCATATGCCATCCTGAAGGGCTTCAGAACGAAGGAATGAGGCACAACACAATCCAGAAAAAAGATCCCATCTGTAAGGGGAAACCATTAATATGATACGGCTCCCTCCTTCTTTACATTCTCATCCCCATGTTTTGTCAAACTGCAAGATCATCTAACCTCTGTTCTCCTTCTCAAGATCTTCCCATTTATCTGCACAAGGTGTCATATTGATTCTCATTATCTCTGGTCCCTACAATGGTAAAGAGATTTATTTTTATCAATTTAACACTACAAACCTCCAAAGTTTGAAAGTATATTTCAAAGCAGGTAAACTAGGCCAACCTCCCTGTTAAAAGTCAGGTTAAACAGAACAGGTTTCTTGGGATCCTGTCTATCTGGGTTTTAAATATATCCAAAAGCGGAGAATCCAAACCTTCTCTGAGAAACCAAGGAACCTGTTTCAGTGCTTGGTCAACGTGGTTTTTTGTTTGTTTGTTTGTTTTGTTTTTCTTATACTTAAATGAATTTAACTTTTTTTTTTTTTTCTTTTACTTTGTGCCCACTGGTTCCTGTCATGTCATTAGGTACTATTGAGCAGAGTCTGGCTACATCCTCTTTACACCCTCCCATCAAGTGTTTATACACATGGATAAGATCCCCTCTGAGCTGCTCAATGCTACTTGAGACTATGCAATTCTTGTCGAGTAGAAGTCTTGAGGCTTCAGCTCTGTCACTAATAATAAACATTATAAATTGAATGGGATTTGACTGGAAACAAAACTATTTACAATAAAATGCACCTGTTCATTCTTTTAAACCTATTTATTGTATTTATTCTAACAGTTTTAATTACTTAATCAAATTTTGTGTAGCCCCAAATCAAACGCCTCACAGACATCTAAGAGCACTGTACCAGCACTGCTGTATTTATTAACTTAACATATGCTCCTCTCAAATGAAGATGTCAGGTAAGTTGGATGGGATGTATTTTCCAAAAAACAAGCAAGAATGAATCATTCCAAAATACATATTCTGGCTTTGTGTTTACAGTTTTGAAAATATCAGCACTTTTGCATCTAGTTCTGAATCACCATGTATTCCAAAATTTTGTAAAAATTGACATTGGTTTAAACTACCATGTATGTTAATGTAAATATATTTAAAATAGCAGCAGTGGTTTAACCTGCTTCTTAGCCATTTCATGTAACAGAAATCATGTCATCATGTAATTATATGATTACTTTTTTCATCTTTTCTGAACTGAAGAAGGGAATTGTGTACCCATAAATTTTGGCCTTTTTATGCTACTACTGAAAATTCTACCATCTCCCTCTACTAAATAATTGAGAGAATTTCTATTCCTTGCATGATTTTTTTTTTTTTTTTTCTAGTCAGTAAGAGGTATCAACTACAGCTTCTTTTGCTTTATCTATTAGAACAGGAGGTTGGACTAGAAGAACTTCAGAGATCTCTTCCAATCTACATGACTCTAATATCACAAACAATGAATCAAACTAATTTACTTCTGAAATGTTGATAGTTCAGAAAAAAAATATATACTCCTCTCTTTTTCTCAACTATATCCTTCCTAGATAGGATACAAACAATGGCTTAAAACTGCAATCCTGTCAAAAGATTTCATTAAGCACACTTAAGAAAAAATATTTTAATAAGTAAAAAATCCTAGTTCATAGAATTGAACAATCATAGAATGCCTTGTGTTGGAAGAGATCTCATAGATAATTTCATTCCAACCACCCTGCCATAGACAGGGTTGCTAATCACTAGGTAAGACTTCCCAGGAACCCATCCAGCCTGGCCTTGAACACATCCACGAATGGGGCATCCACAACTTCTCTGGGCAGCCAGTTCCAGCGCCTCACCACTCTCTCAGGGAAGAATTTCTTCCTGATGTCCAAACTAAACCTCCCCTCTTTCACTTTTAGCCCATTCCCCCTTGTGTCCTACCATTCTCCACCTGTGTAAAAAGTCGGTCCCCTCCTGTCTGTAAGCTCCTTTCAAGTACTGGAAGGCCGCAGTGAGATCTCCCTGGAGCCTTCTCTTTTCCAAGCTAAACAATCCCAACTCCCTCAACCTTTCCTCACAGGAGAGGTGCTCCAGCCCTCTGATCATTTTGGTGGCCCTCCTCTGGACCCGCTCCAACAGCTCCACATCCTTTCTGTACTGGGGGCCCCAGGCCTGGACACAGCACTCCAGGTGAGGCTTTACAAGGGCAGAGTAGAAGGGGACGATCCCCTCCCTCTCCCTGCTGGCCACCCCTCTCTTGATGCAGCCCAGGATACCATTGGCCTTTCTGGCTGCAAGAGCGCACTGCCGGCTCATGTCAAGCCTCTCACCGCCCAACACCCACGCAGCCAGTCATTCAACTGGTCTGTTCTCCTTCTTCTGCCAGGATCCCAACCTCCAACTGGGAGGACTGAGAACACTACCTGAACTCCTGATCCCTTCAACATTTTCCCAAGTGATTTAAAGTCCTTTTTGATATTTTTTAATTTCCTAGTGAAAGCCTTGTGTGACCCAGCTTGGAAGACTTCATCATTGCCCACCTGAACTACCAGCACCGGGTATTAATCAGAGTGCTGCACCAGACCAGGGAGTTTCCTGGTAATGTCCCTGACTGGCACCCTAGGGAGGCAGCAGACTTGCCTGTGGATTGGATCCGGATGGCATATCAGACCTTCTGTCGCCCTCAGAAGGGAGTCACCTATGACAATTGCGCTTCTTTTCTTCTTAGTAGAGGCAGTCTTGAGGCATGTAGTAACTGATCTGGCTTCCTCCCTTGGAAGGACCGCCATCTACAACGTCACTCACTTTTTCCCCTAGTTCCAGAGCCTGTATCTATCGTCAGCCTGTAACTATTGTGCAAGGACATCTAGGAAGACACAGTAGGCTGGGGGTAGAGGGGGGTTCCACCTGTCCCCCCGATCTGTTTCCTCTTCCCTGTCTCCTAGGTCCCTTTGTTCTGCCTGGCTGTGAGAGGGTAAGGGATCCACCGCTGCTTGCAGAGCATCCCCTCGGAGCAATTCTCTGAGGGACTGTAGGGCGCAGATCAGCCCATTTATCTCCCTCTCACAGTGCATGATGCTTCTTAACCTATCCACCTCCTCCTTTAACTCAGCCATTAGGCTCAGCAATCATCCATCTGTTCCCTCTGGTAGCAGTGACAGACTCGGGCACTCCCTGCAGCCCAAGACCTGGGCTGCTGCATGTTTGGTTGGGTTCTCCACCTGAGTTGCCACATTCTTTTTGGCAACGTCTCCCTGCTGAATGGAGACCTTGGCTAGGTCAAGACCTTTAGAGCGAGAAACAGGTTATAGGTTAGCAGGCTTCTTGAGTGTGGAGAGGTGCTGCAGCCTGCCTGGGCAAACTGCCACACCATGGCCTGTTTGACACACAACAACCTGTTTGCCCATCATGTTTGCCATGCTCCCTAGAGGCTGCCTTTATAGCGTCAGGGTTAGGCCAACTTCACTCGTGTCTCCACACACGCTGCGTCAGAGCCTCTGTGCTTCCGGCTGGGGAGGCGACAGTGGGAGCTCCATAAGTTGCTTTTTGCATTTTTAGTTTGTTTGTTTATTTATTTATTTATTTATTTTCCTGTGTTTCTGCTTCTTGGGAGTGGTTCCTGGGTGTGAGGATCCACTCCTAAGCCAAGCCACCCGAGGTTTTTGTTCCTTTTTGTTTCTCATCCAAGATTGTACCACTACTGTGAACTTTGCTGTCCTGATTAGAGAATCAAAAATCATAGAAGTTAGAAGCTGTCTCTGGATGTCTTTGGACCCACCTTCCCTCTGCATTCAAAGCAGGTCCAATTAAATCAGGTTGCTGTGAGCCTTGTCCAGATAAGTTCTCAATAACTCCAGTGATGGAGAATCCACAGCCTTTCTGGGCAACCGGTTTTGGATGTGATGCTTTTCCAGTCTTTTTTTTTTAATATTATTTCTAACTGGAATTTCAAATACTCTGTCTCCATTGAAACATTACCTCTTTTCCCATCCCTATGCAGACTGAGGTAGCAGAAGACAGCAATGAGATTAATAACACAATCTGTGCTCACTGTCTTTTGATTTTGTGCGAAAGCAATGAAAATATCTGGATACTTTGCTTTTCATATTCCCTTTTTGTATTAGCATATTAATTCCAGAGTAATCTAGCTGGTGTCTCTGACAAGCTGCTAAATTTTAAAATGCGATTTTTGAGCTTTGCAGACTTTCCTTTCTGTCCACACCCACTCCACAAGGAATTGCAGCAAAACAACTGCAAAAGTAACATCTCAATCAACTTTGTCTTACACAACTCAGAAACCTGAAATTTATTTCTAAAATGTTTTTACATTATTTTCTTTATTCACCTGATCTTTTTTGCCTGAATCATAAGTTACTAAGGAACAGAGAGTATCTTCCCTCCTGCTAAATCAGTTCTTTCTACATGGTTCATTTCCATGAATTTTAATACTTTAACCTTACAAGATTTCTATCAGCAATTATGTTTCATAATTGTTATAATGGTTCTTTTAAACTAGGTTTATTTATGGTTTGGGAACAGCAGTCATCCAAAGGCACATTATTAACTCATGTTCCATTTGACCAGAGGAATCTTCAGAGATACCTTTTGCTGATTCTAACCCTAGTCACTAGGGATAACTGATATTTCTATGTGTAGATTTCTTCAACAACTTTTTCCCTGTTCACACAACTTGGTTGTTGTACAAACACTTGCACACTTTCCGTGTTTCCATGGCAAAACCTAAACATAACAACAACAACAAAAACATAACAATGTCACATTGATAATTTATTGTTCATTACATTACAGAGAAGGGCACTTCTTGCTAAAAGAAGGCCCTGACACTGGCTTTCCTAAAGATCTACAAAGCTTTACAGCTATTAAGCCACCTAGATCAAATTCATCTCTTCACACATTCTCAGGAAAGTTAAAATACTGGCACTATTCAAAGACTGGCAAATCACAGACCTTAGCTAAATAGAAACCAAGTCTATGCACAAAAGGTTTAATTTAGCCATTTGTGGTTAAATTACATAACCTCTACATGAATAGACAAGCAACAGAAAAAAAAAATACTCAAAACACTCAGAAAATTTCTCTACCTGTCCATAGCCTTCCCCTTCAAAAGCCTGATTTTGAAGCCATGTCCTCCTCTACTCAAAAGTTGCTAATATTTGCCTATCTGCAAGTGGAATAAGATGTTAAAAGTGTTGGAAGAGAAGCAAGGAAGGAGGTAGAAAGAGTAAAAGAGAGAAAGAGAGAAGAGTGCTAAAACTCATGGAGTAAAAAATGCAGTCATGTGAAGAGAGAGGTGTTTTTCTGTTGTTTTAAAGTCAGCTTTGCTGCACATATAAATTCACATCCATCTGATATATCCAGGTTCTCATAAGACTGACGTTACTGCATTGTATGAGTATGCATATACACACACACACACACACTTTTCTCTTGATATTTCCTTACTGAACAAGTATTGATTTCTTCCCTAGACCTCATTTCATATTGTGCCCTGGAAACTAAACGATCTATTTAGTTTCAATATGGCCCAGGTTTCTAATTGGATTTTGAGGCAGTAATTTATGTAATATTAATGGATACTTTCAGAAAACCACTAATTAACAGCTGACCTTTATTTTTCCAAACAGAGAGAGAGAAGGAAAGGAAAAAAGAAAGAGAGAGAAGAGCAAAAAAAAAAAAAAAAGGAACAGGCACTAATTTTTGTTGTTGTTGTTCTCCTCCTATATGATTGGTCTGAATTTAATTAGCAAAAGCCAGCATATGGTGGGGACATTTTGGGGAGCATCAAAATACATTATGTATTTGATCACCTCATGCCTATAAAAATGGCTAAATAATTTAAATGCAATTCAATAAAATGTGTTTTCAATGAGAAGCTTCAGCTATGGGTGATGGATTAAAAGATTCACATAACCCAGAGATTTTATAAGACACTACCAAACAAATTCAAAGTAAAAGATTATAGTTTTTTTCCTTCTTTTATGTACCAAGACTTCTTCATTTCTGCTTATTTTTTTCTTAACAGCAGTAGAATAAATATGTACAGCATCATTTAAAAGTTTTATGAAAAGGAAGAGAGGAAGATTCAGAGCTATCACCTCATCATTAAAAGAAGAAAAGTACTTGCTTGTTCAGCAGGTGTTTTATTTCATACTTAACACCATGTATCCCCTTAAAAATCAAGGATTTAGTGAAATGTACCCTGGCATAGCAAGAACAATATTGAACTTCATTATAAATTGATACTTTCAGTACAGTTTTGGGAATTAAATATGTTTATATTTTAGAAAACTTTCTTCAAAGAATGTTTATTCCATGTGTTAACGGTTGCATCTCTATTGAACAAACTATTATCATGTATAAAACAGAGAATAGTTCTAAGAAATATGTGCTTCTTTGTTTTGTGTTTTACACTGCTGCCATTGTTATGTATTAGTATTTCATGATCTTATACTCTAATTTATGTTACTAGGTGTAAGCAAATGAGTAATCAAGGCCATAAATTTACAGCCATGTATACTCTGCATCTGAGAATACATCAGCTTTAGGTCTGCTATATTCAATCAGATGAGTTCAAATCACACAGAATCACAGAATCACAGAATGCTAGATTGGAAGGGACCTCGAAAGATCATCTAGTCCAATCCCCCTACCAAAGCAGGAACGACTGACTAGTGAGTATTTACTAACAAAATACAATAACAAAATATAATCCTCTTCAAACTTGCTTAAAATCAGTAAAAATTGAATAAATTAATATGTAGAAAGAAAACTTCCTGCTGTGGGTAAGCCAGTACAGTGCAGTTCTTAAGTGTGAATGCAAAACTGGATTTACAAACTTCAAAGTTGAACATTGCAATAGCCAATTATTTTTCAGTCTTTTACTCTTATCACAGGATCCATGATCTCCAATTAGGCAGAGGGCTGTCTGATGACTTATGAAGAAGAAATTGGTCCTTTACCATGAGATTCAGGAAAAGCACAGAACAGAGATTTTCACTTGAGATAGCCAAATAATTTTTGGATACTAATGGTACTTAGATATGAGATCTAAGCAACTTACTTTGTTTATTATGGGGATGATAGCAGGCAGTTTCACAGAAGAAATTAAAGTGTCAAGATTACAGACTGGGATTTAGTATCCTAAATTCCATTCATAGTTCACTTTAGATGTGGACAGGCCATATTTTCAAAAGTAAATAAACAATTCCCAGTGGTATTTTGTTGATGCTATTTATTTGGTTGGTTGGTTGGTTGATATACTTCAGGCCCTAGTTCTTGTATTAATTTGGACCTTACTTGACCAGATGACCAAAACCAGCCTGTGAAAACAGCTGTAGGCTCACTGAAAGCTGAATTACCTTCATTTATACCAGGTGTGTCAACATGAACCATAGCATGCTAAAAACATCTTAGAAATATTTTTAAACCTGAGCAAAAGTCTGACCTAAAAATTTAAAGTCTATTGTGACCATCTTTTTGTTTTCGTTAAGCACCAAATGTGGCTTTCAGGGAGAGGGGAGATGGGACATATGGCCCAGCACAGTAAATGTATTATGTACAGACATACATGCGAACTTTCTGTCTGGTGCAGAATCCCAGACTCCTAAACTGAAGGTTTTTGTTTTGTTTTGTTTTCTGAATTATCAAAATCACTCCGTTCACTCTACTTTAAGACTAGATTTTTTAAGATACTTCCTGTTTATTCCTAGTAAATCCCCTTCAGCAGTACTGGGTAGTGCTACCTCAATATATTAATACACTACAAATAGTGTAACACTGTTTTAGTACATGCAAATGATTTTCTTTTAGTAATATCAAATATTTTTTTTCTTTAGATATTCCCCTCCATCAGGGATTAAGTCCAGATTAAAGCAATTATATTTACTTATTTTCTTAGATAATATCATGGAGATTAAGGAAAAGTTATTCATTTTCCACGAGAACAGGAGATCAAACAATCGATTCTCTGAAGCTTCCTAATAAAATAATAAAATTTTATTTTATTTTCAACCACAGAGGTACATGAAGCATCAGTTGACACTGTTCCCAAATGCTAATTTCTACTGCCTGAATACGTCAGAGGCAACAATCAGTGGTATCAAAAAAATATTTTTCAGTGAAAAAATAGATGAGTGGAAAACAGATGAATGGAGAACTAAGGTTATCTGAACAATGTCGGATCGCAAGTCAGTGGTAAAACTGGCAAAAGTAGTCACATCTCACAGTGGCTAGCTAATTTCCTAATCATTATTTAGCACCACTTCCTTATCATGAAGCTGTAAATTGGACAGTGCTTACAAAGTCTGGTCAAGTTGTTACACCAGGATTTTTCCTCATAGGTTCTTCAGTGACTCGCTACATTTACATTTAAATGACTGAAGTGAGCCTTTTACCATCCTCCATGTCCATTAAAGATGGATGAGGTTTTACTTTTAGGAAGCAGTTCCTGAGAGCCTTGCGTTTTCCTTAACTTTATCCTTTACTTCTTTGAAGTTAAGCACTGACAGGAGTAAATTGAATCTCCCTATACCATATTGTCACTGGGTGCTTNCAGGTTGTAGACACCTATTGTGGATGCTCTGGGAATAATGAAAACCATTAACAGATTGTTAATGTGACTTGGTAAAAGACCAAGCAGAGACTTATAAAACAATAAAGCTTTACAATCAATCTGATGTGTAACTAGGCACTGATGAAAGCAGGTATCTTATCAGTTAGGGCCAAATTTTAACACTTAGCACCCCAGTGGTACAGAGCCACTGGAAGTTATCTGGATCAGATCCACAAGTGTTTTCAAAATCATACATCTTTGGGAGTTGGTCAGATGACCAGTTAAAACTGTTATAGCTGATAAAACTGAACTGAGCCAATAGGCATCCCCAGGAACTGGCAGAGGAGTGTTTGCATCTCTCCTGGTGGCAAAACTGATATAGACCATAGGCATAGAACTGCCTTTTTTTTCTGTCCTCTGCCAGGGGCAGATTTGTGGGGTTCTTTTGTTTGTTTGTTTGTTTATTCCTTAAAATCCTTCTCTTCTTATAGTTAATGCAATAAGAAAGAGGTGTCATGCCACAATAGATCTGCAACTATGTGCTGCAGAAATGGTCAGTAAGAGCAGGGTGAAAAATCGCATTCCCGATTTACTTTAGAAATCAGATTTGATTAACTTTAGTACAGATCTGTAATGGTTCCTGGGCAAGTTACATTGTCTATATCGACCGCATTTCTTAGTTAACCTTCCCTTCCTTTCTCTGCCTCTTTTTGTCTTTCTCTCTCTCTCTTTTCCCCTTGCCATTTCCTCTTTTCTAGCTTTCCATCTTTTTCCTTCAATCATTCAGAGTGCGACTCACCTTTATATTAAACTTTGTTTTAGAGAATCGACATTTTCTGTATCCATGTGTGTTTCTGGCATTCTCCATTTCTTCAGGTTGAACTACCTTCATAGTCCGCAAGATCACAGCACTGGGTATGCTAATCCAGGAGTTAAGGTTTAGAGCATCATAGTTGGTGGTAACAGGATATTTACAGCCCAAGCAGACTCAGATTGAGCTATGCACTCTGTCATTTTCATTTTATGAGCCTGCTCCATAAAACTGTTCCCATATGGTTAAAGTTAGGGATAAGCAAACAGGTTCTGATCAATTAAGAAACCACTCAAATCTTTGCCCAAGGTTCATAATGAACTTCTGAGGTTTTTTTAATCTCTGAAATATTGCTTATGTAAATTTTAAAATCTTCTCTTTTTTTTTTTTTTTTTTTTTNTTTTTTTTTTTTTTTTTTTTTTTTTTGCTGGATGTTTATTTTTTAATTTAACCTAAGACTTAAAACACAACAGAATGGCTGCTTTATATTAGATCTAATTTAATCGAAAGAAGTAGAAGTAGCAGTTTTACAAGCTGCTGTTATGCAAAAGCCAAGAAAGGTTAAATGAAGCCCCCCACTGGAATCCAATAGATCCTGTTTTCAGAACTGGTCTCTAGGAACAAAAGGANCTCAGATATAAACTACCTGAAACTGTTGAAATCAATTAAATCATACTACCTGACCATTTGAATGTACCAGCACAACTCTGGATGCAAGTTAGTCATGTCTGTATGCCAATTAGTAAGGCTCGCTTATTTAGACACTTTGTCATAGACATGTGATTATACCACAATGCTTATGTGGCTCTATCTGTGATTTTGTATCCATCGAAGTGTGCTTATGTTCCTAGAGCACTGGCAAATAATGACCAATTTTCTTTCTGATATGCAAAAAGAAAGTAGAGATGATACAATTTTGCTGTTTTGGCTTAGATAGCCTAGCCACCTTTCTGACAAGCAAAGTATTTTTTTCTATTCAAGTTAAAATAATGCTGATCCCTTGATATGAGAGACCCAAATGGGAAAGGGTTGGGATGTCGTTTTTACACTGACTGCTCTACCTGGAAAAAACACATATGTTTTTTGCACACAGAAATTACTTTTTTTAAGAGAAGTTTCTGTATCTGATAGTTCTTCTGTTTCTTACTTTCTTCGCTTATACATCACCCTGTGATACTATTGAAATCATTAGATCTAAACATAAAACCAAAAGTAATGTAACTTGCAGCATGTCATAGAACAATGAACCTGGGATGTCTCAATTTAAATATTGCATCCTACAAAATGTGTATCTAAACAAATCCATTCTGATTTAACACTCCGAGAGCCTAAGAACCTTGACACAAGCATAATGTGAAACTATCTCATCAGTGAATTTGGCCTATTGTCTTCAAATAGGACACTGCAGTGTAAGAGCTGAATACAGAGGAGGCTTGGCTTGTATACTTAGAGAGTGTATAAAGAAGTACACTCCTGGGTGCCTGTCAGAAATAAACTTCTGAATCTCTTTAGGTTTGTGCATCCCTAATCACCCATTTAGCTTCTGCCTGTTGTAGCATAGATACTGGACAAAATGCACCCACAGTGCTGCCAAATGTTCCTACTTCNTAGCTATTTTAAGGAGGTGCTGTGTTGCATCCTGTTTGGGAAAATGCTATATCTTAAAAAAAAAAAAAAAAAAAAAAAAAAAAAAAAGAATCACTGTATTTTCTGTCAAAGAATGGAAGGGAATTATAAATAAATAAAAAGCCCACATCATGCCTTGGTCTAGGAACTGGAGTGTGAAGGCCTGGCAATTATGGGTTTAAAAGCAGCTGAAACCATGGCTGAGATGAAAGAAAGTCACTTTTCTCTGACCACACTTTTAATCTTGCTTGATGATCCATTTCTGCCTGCTGTAAAGAAGGTGCTTGTTTGAGAGGCATTATGTAGGTATGGCTGGATTGTGAGAAGGACAGGTCACAGCTGCTTAGTTCTTGGGCAGCACTTCTGGGATGGTATAAGGCTCTCAGGATTTTATAAAAAAAATACAGGAAGGATTGTGAGTGTTTATGCTTAAGTGGCAATTTCCCATCTCTCAGGGGGCTTAGAAATATTATGGACAGAGCATGGAAGGTGAAAATACTACAATATTTATAAATTTTGAATTCCTCTGTGGAAGAACTTTGCATGGTAGCCCTCTAAAACATAACATAAGCACTTGATCACACAGGTCCCTCTGTACTCCAAGGATGGACACAGGCCATGCCTTAGCATATAATTAAGGTCTTGCTCTTCAGTGTTCTGGGGTGGCTGTACCTAAAAGCCTACCCTTCTCTGGTCAGTTTAGTTTCACATTCTGTGGGCAATTCTGACTTCATTCTATCAGCTTATCAAAGCCTTTATTAAAACTGATGATTTCATACATTTTTCTCCCAAAATCTTATAGTTCCATTAAATCAGAGTGTAGAGACAGTGAAACTCAGAAAAAAAAAAAAAAATGCCAGTAAAAAAGCACAGAGATTGGTTACATTATTAAAAGGAGAACATTAATTTTTCTCACTCCTTGTGCCTTGATGCTGCCTATTCTCTTGAGCCAAGTCTGCCATGTGTCTTACCTCTCATGTGTTGTGGTTTAAACACCCAATACCTCACAACAGTATCTCGATTTCCCCTCCTCCTCTGAAGAGCAAGCTCGGGGCTGCCAGCATAATGCCAGTGGCCACTATCAGCGGAGGGAGGAGGGAACTGAGGGGAAAAATAAAAGGTAGAACTTGAGAGTTAAGATAACTAATTTACTAAAGTTGCAAAAGGAATGTAAAAAAAATTTTTAGTAAAACAACTTACAGAGAAGCAAGTTCTCACCCACGCGCCAGCCTGACCTCCAGCCCGACTCCTGAGGACCAGAATCAGCCCAGCTGTGTCTGCCCGCACCAGCTTGACCCCCAATAGCCCAACGCAGCCCCACAAACCGTGGCTTTTCCACCCCCCACCTCCTTTTCTTCCTGGAGAGCAGGGTGACGTGATGTGTATGCTATGGAATACCCCTTACTTCCTTAACTCTGTTATCAGCCATGACACTAAGCAAGCAGAAAATTATCTGGATTATTTTATTATTTTCCTTTCTGTTTTCTGCTGAGGTTGTACGCTGAATTTACCCCAGTACTAGAAGTTAGAAAAGTACTGTGCTGCACATCTAGGGCTGGGGGAAAGGGGCAGAGAAAGGACACATTCCTTTTGGTAGCAGCAAGCTACTTTTAATTGTAGAATCATGGGATCATTAAGGTTGGAAAAGACCTCTAAGGTCATCTCGTCCAACCATCAACCCATCACATAGGTGGGTACAGCCAGCTTGGCTAACCGCACTACAAAGGTATGACTACACATTAAGCTAGAAAATTTGAAAAAGGAAATAAAACAAAGCTTAACTTCTCTTCTCCCAAAATCAACTTGGTGCACCTGTTTCAGCACATAAAATGGGACAAGAACACAGCCAGAATGCTTGAGACTCAGATGAGCAGAATCTGGCATGCAGAGCCGTTCCTTCAGCTCTTCTGTCGAGACCTTGTTCATTACAAACCTTATGTAAGTATTGGCATCCCTGGACAATTCTCATGTGAAATGAGAAATATTAAACATACAGTGATGCACTTGCCTGACAGCTGACTTTTCTTAGGCTTTCAATGAGTTGTGTGATCCTTCTAACTCTTCTAATTGATGCTTCAACATCAGCATAGTGGAGTGCAGTCATACGTCAAGCCTTTCTTCTCAGGAGCAGTGGTGATATCTTCAGTCTCAATTTTTCTGTTCAAAATTACATTAAAATGTAAAGGACTTGGGCCTAGACCTTTGTGATGCCTCAAAATGTTTCCTTTATAGGTCAGAGAGCTGATAGAAGGATTACATTTTGTGAAGCTCAGTCTCTTCCAACTGTTGCCTTGGGAGAGCTGCAAATTTGTCCCTCCCATGACCCAGCACCGTGTGCCATAGGGCTAGTTACATTTTACCCATGACAGGTTTCCTCTAACAACCTCTTCTCCCTCTTTGGAAAATTAGGCTTTCTCCAGAAAAGTGGGAATAAAGCATTTCAAGCACACTAGGCCATTCACTAAAAATGATGAGGAGACCTGTTGAGCATATCAAAGCAGATAGTACATTGACCTGACATAGAATTCAGGTGTAATATTCTTCATGCTGTTTTTAGCATGCATCCTATTGTCATCCAAATTACTCTGGATTTTTTTAGAGCTGAAATCAAGCTACCAATTGTGGACACCAGTAGTTTATTTGATTCAATGCCAAAATGAGGATTTTGGCTAAAGTAATGATGAAATTGCCACTGTAATTGACCCCAAGAAACCTATTCCATTTGGCATCTGTAGCTTTTATGCTCCAGGTTGCTGCTTTCAAGCCTGACTTGACATATAGTCAGCTCCTAGGATATGAATGAAATACATATTTGCCCTTACAAACATGAAAAGGAAGAAGAGCACCACTCATATAGCAGTACATAAAGCATAGTACATAAAGCATAGGGATTTACACTAAAAAAAAAAAAAAAAAAGGTAGCAATCTATAATTATGAAACTCAGAGGAAAAATAAAAACTCAGATTAACTGTAGTCTGCTCTGGAGACTTTTAATTATTAAACCCAGTGTGGAATGTGGAGTAACATGAAAAAAAATACCCAGCTCTAAAATGAACATACAAGGGTGTTACCAAGAGAATTTATAATGCAGAAGAGATGAGATGTAGAATGGTATTGCCATCTGCAGTCATTAGACTACAGATTAGTTCTTGCTTGCTTTCACTGTTAGCCTGAGTGATCACAGGAATATTTGCTTCTCAGTTAAGTAAACTAGCTAATTGCCACACTGAAATGGCTGTTTCTTTGAAAAGGATAATTGGAAAGGACTCCTTCTTGAGTCAGAGTGGGAAATTGATAATTTGTACTGTTCTAAATTCATATAAATTTAAATTCTCCAAAGCACAAAAATAAAATTCTTTACCAACACTTCAAAGTACAGAGAGGCCTTGGATGCTTGTACAACCGAAGTGTCACAATACAGTGAAGACACTGTTCCTACTTTGCCATCCATTTCTTGTGTCTTAACCGCTTTGATTATGGATATTGACACGAAAACAAGAGAACACAGTTAAAAGGGTTAGAAGGTTTTTGCTGCTTCTGTTTGTTTGTTTTTTTCTCTGTCTCTCTGAAGACACTGGTGAATAATCATTCCAGAGGAAGGTCAGTCTTGTGAACTCAAGAATGCACTAAAAGTCTAACAAAAAGAAAAAATAAAGCCTGAATATGTGTAGGTAAAGTGCTTATTATTATTACATATAAATCCCCTTGGTTTTCAACCACAGTACTCAGAAGTCAAGTCAAATGATGACAGAATTTTCTTAATTGCTGATGGAGTGATATGGGTAGAATAAGAATCTGCCATTCAGACTTAAACTGTAAAGATATGGTTGACACATCTCCCTATGATTGTTTTAAATTTATTTATTTATTTGATGATTTTTTTTAATTTTGTATGTCCAAACCTCTCTGTTTTATCCAAGACTAAAAATAGAGCTGTGAAAAAGATTTCAACCCAGTCTTCAATAGTTAAATGGTTCGGTGAAGTCTGAGATGTTCATATTTGAACGCTGGAGTCACTAAAGCATCTTCCAGACATCACGAACCTATGTCAGATGTTCTTATGGGCAGTTCTTTTGAAATCTTAGAAGGTAATTTCTGGAAAGAAGTTAAGATAATTTGCATGAATCAGCTCTGCAAAAAAACTTTCTGCCTCTGAACATAAGAAAGTCACCATGGTCTTCAGGGGATAAAAGTTCCTTACACAAATATCTTTCACCATTTATTGTCCCCAGGACAAAGTTCAGACTTGATTAAATAATAAATCATTTATGTTAATGGTGATGTTAGCGTCATGACTCCAGTGTCTATATTTACTGAAAAAATGCCAAACAATATTTGCCACTGATAAAACATGGTCAATACTGAATTTTCATTTACTCATAGAAGTTAGAACCGGTGAGATTATGAAGTGGGTATCTCTGCCATGGATCAGATCTGCAGTTGGATTGAATATTTGTGCTATCTACTTTACCATCAGTCTGCATTAGTCTAACAGCCTTAACTCTGCTGAGGATGAAGATTCCACAGCCTTCTGAGGCAGTATATCCCAATGTATCTTTGCTAGACCTTAAAGATTTTAAACTTATACTGCTAAACCATTTAATCTCTCAGTGTTGCATCTGTTCTGAAGAGAAATATTTTAGGCACTTTAACAAAAATAAAAGGGCTGAAGAAATGCAAATTTGCAGGAGCTGCTGACTGATAAAATGTATTCTTGTTTTACACTGAATAATACCACTGGCTAGGTTGTCTGTGAACATCAACCTATCTACATAAATATCAATGTTTTGAGATTAAAGTCTAAGTCAATGAACTTTATGGCTGAGACAAACTTGTTACACTGTGCATGTTATTCTGTCACAATAAGTCATGAAAACAATACTGGAAAATTAAGAAGTAGATTGAAGATGAGTTTTAACCTCAAAGTTCTCCATCAAAGAAATAGTTTCTGAGTGAAGTTCTAGTTCATATATCAGTTTTTGTCCAAAATGTATCTTTAATGAATTCCAGAAGAGAAGGAATTGAGTAGAACATGTTTCAGCCTAGATTAATACGAATTGGTGCTCCCCAGAACTGGGCTCCTAAATCATTCATGCACTGCAGGACAAACCAGAGACAAGGGAAAGCACAAATACACACAAATGGCTAAGGGATAACATGACAGTATTTTTCAAATATGATAAATAAAAGAAAAAAAATCTATGAAAAAAATCTAATAAAGAGCATTGCTGTAGGTCAAGGGAAGTGCTTATTCCACTTGTGAAGCTTCATCTTAATTACTTAAGTCCAGATTGGGCCTCCCTCAGTACAAGAGAAACATTGATAAAACAGAAAGCAAAGGAAGGTCACAAAGTTCATTAAGAAACTGAAGCATATGATGTACACAAAGACACTGAGGAGAGTTTGAAGAAGCTCAAGAAGAGAAGGCTAATATTTGGTTTAATTGCAGTATTCGAGTATCTAGAGAGGGACAACAGAAGGGATAAGCTAATGTCCTTAAAGAAGTACACAACAAAAAGAGAAAAGGCAAGAGTCACAAATTAGAGGAAATGAACTTCTAGGTCTAAACAAAGAGTTTTCAAATTTACATAGAGAATGGTTAAGCACTGGAGTTACTTACCCAAGGGGATACAAAAACCCCTGGACATTTTCAAAACTTGACTATACTGCCCTCTGCACAGTTTGAGCTGATCTGCAAGTTGTCCTTGCTTTGAGCAGGAGGTTATTCCAGGGAAACTGAAGGATTCCCTTCCAAACTAATTTTCTGATTCTATAAAAGCACCAAGTTATAATGCCTGATGTCTAAACCTACTAATAATATTGTAAGTAAGTTATGAAATTGAAAAATGTTTTACAAGAAAAAGGATGAAAATGTCATATCTTACATTATTTTTAACTGAACATGACCAAGAAACTGGAAAAGATGAGAAAGAATCAACTGCTTCTCTAAGTCTCTTTNGTGTTTGGTACAAAGGAACTGGTGGTCTGAAGTTACTTGTGACATTCTAATTAAAAAAAAAAAAAAAAAAAAAAAAAACAGTACAGTAATTCTCTGTGAATCTAGATTTCCTGAAACTTAGGCACTGGAAGTTATTTTATGGGATGAGAATTGGAGTTAGGTTTACTATGCTTCAAAGGCAAGTATCACCACCATTTCACACAAATTAGGCACACCAGATTATCCTGTGTGATACATATTTCTTCATTGCCCTTCATCAAGAAGGTGGAGTTATCTCAGGTTTAGAGATACTAATGGACAGTCATTACAGAAACTAGTTGCCGTCCAAAGGTAATAACACATACAGAGACAGGTGAAATTATATTAGGCCAGGACAAGTGTAAGTGTAGTAATTCATTCTAGTTTAAGGTTAATGTAGCCAAAGGCCAATCTGATATGACATGTTTAAACCTGATTGCTTAAGATCTACTGCAGGAGGATTTGGATCTTTGACTAAAAGAGATTATGACCTTATCACATGGGAAAAAAATGAAGGTAATGTCTCTGCCATCAGTTTGGTTAAGTCTGTATCATGTGGATTAAGATTATTAACTAAGTGTACATTTCAGTAAATGATTCAGTTGGAAATAAGACATGGTTTTCTCTCTCTCTTTT
>VXAV01006404.1:260140-273402 GCA_013399715.1 Alectura lathami | reverse complement strand
TTTTTTTTTTTTTCTTTCTTTCCTCTTTATTTCCCCTTCCGCTTCTCCTTCCTCTCCTCTTCTCCTTCCCTTCCCACTTCCCCTTTCCTTTCATCTCATGCTGATGTGAAAGTTATTGAGGTCCACGTATTGAGAAGATTACTCAAACTCCAACTGTGCCAAGTTCAAAAGTGCTTTTGTTTCATATCCTTTTTGAGAAAGTAGAATAATAGGATATATACTTTAATATACATAAACTGGACGCAGGAAACATTATGTGCACTTGTATATGCAAAGAAAAATTTACATGCTATTCAGGTAGTACCATAGTGCATGATTTTGATACTCCTCATCCAAAGACTTCAACAAATGTAAACAGTCAGCTAATAAGTCTTAGCTGAAAATTTAGAGAAACCTAGGCTAATTTGAAAGAAAGAAAGAAAGAAAGAAAGAGACTAATGAGATTTTACATATTTATTTTTCTATATTTTTGGGTTTAGCAGCAATGTCTGGGGCAGAGTTATCTCATTTACCTTTAGGTAATAACTTTATACAGGTGACTTTCATCCCTTAATCCTTCTGAATAATGATTTTATTTGCCAGACCTTCTACTGTGGAATCTAGGGATTGCAACGACAGACCTCTGTCTAATGGTATACCTAACCCCTCTTTGTCAGTCACTAGCAGTTTCAGGATGAGATAAAATCTCTAGTAAATGTTTATGGAATAATTAAACCACACAGATTCACTCTAACTCTTCCACTTACTGACTAGGTCATGCCCTGAATCCAAATGTTTTTGTTCTGTTTTATATGTATTCTTATGCGTTCTTATTCAGTACTTCTGAATGTTCTTATTTCCAATGACATGGTATGTTTACGTGTCTTTGGTATCTTCAAGCTGTAATGCAAGGATTGATATTAAATCAGGCAAGGTCTTATTGTCTTGCAGACAAAAGCATGTCCCATATAGGTGTTTCCTCATCAGCTTAAAAAATATTTTGATTTAAAAACTGCTTCACTACTGAATCAGGTACGAGGATCATTCATTTCCATTACTATCAAATACTCTCCTAAATATTCCTTCTACATGAGAACACTTAAAAACTCATTCCATCAGTGGTTTATTATACATGCAATGTTCAATTTAAAAGGGAAAAAGTGCCTTGCTGTGTTATATCCTAATTTAAATAATATGTATATTAAAGCTTTCTTCCTGTTATGATCCTGTTTTATAGGCTCATTGTTCATGACATGGCATTATTGCTCGTGTACATGACAGATGAATGCATTCTTACCATAGTATCCACTACTTCCATAAATGATTATTACAAATTGAAATATCATATGGCTAATTGTTAATTTGTATCTTTGAATTTTTCATAATGATATTTTTCCTTACTTTAGTGTTGTTTTCTTACAATGGAGATGAAAAGCTGTAGAAAAACACATAAGAAATCCAAAGTCCTTTCTTTTACCACAAAATGGACTGAGGTGTACCATAGTGTCCCTTCTACAGGAAGCACTATTTCTTGGCACAGTGTAATCTCAGTAAGTCATTACTTTGCTCATTGTTTAGGCTTCAACTCATCAAAGCGTTTAAACACATACTTAAATTTAGTGTCTGATTAAGTGTCACTGGAATAGGATTTAAGCACTTGCTTAAAATTAAGTGGGTGTTTACATGCTTTGCTGAATAAGGATGAAATGATAAATTGAAATCAGATTTGTGTCTGACAGCAAATTGTTCCCAAATTTAATAAGAGTTTTTATGTTTTTTACAGGATCTAAAAAATCTTAATAGCATAAAAATTATTGAGTTTTGCTCTCCATTGACAAAATATGAACTCTTGTGAAAATATCCAGAAGGAAAAATTTTTTATTTTCTGTTAGATTATTAGATATGAAGACAAACCAAAATCAGCAAACCTGTTCTCTTCCTTTCCTGATGTCTTTCTTCAGGAATTCCCCTCCTAACTTGCCTTGAACTCCTTACATTTTGAAGACCTTTCAGAAATTTCCATCACCATCTGCATAACTCTGGACATCCAGGTGCAAATTATTTTCAGACAAAGATAAAGGTCGCACATAAAGGTCACTGATCCATCATCCAATGCCATGAAAGGTGATGTAACAGCAACATCAGTGAGGCTTTGTGCAAACATGATTTCTGCTTGGTTCAGTCCAGTCTTCCCAGACTTTCCAGCACACTCTTGCTGGTATTAGGCACAAACAGATGGAGATGGTGAGGTCAAAGGCATATTCCTGAAAGATTCAATAAAGCCTAAGTTTCAGCTTAAGGTGTCTGCTACTTTAACAGAATAGTAGAGTTGATGGAAGAGGGAATGGAGCCAGCATTTTTAATCTTTGGTTTCCACTTCCTTATTTCAGAATTTTTAACTAATATTCTTAAGGCACATTTGCAAGCATTGATCAGCATCACATGTAGTATTCATGTAACATTGGTGGAGAAAAAAAAAATAAAACTACTATTCATGATTCCTGCTATTTTGTTTGTTGTTAGTTTTTGCAGAAAGAGGTAAAAGCTTGCCGTCTCTCTCACACTTGCATTCTTTTTTTTCCTCTCTTCTCCTGTCCTTCAAGCAAATTGTCCTTTTATTTATTTTTGCTCTCTCCAAGAGTGGCAGCTGATTTTGAAGTGTCAGACTGTTATTTGTTTTTTTGGATGTTACAATTTATTGCAAAGAGGATAAAATCAATGTGACATTTCCAGAACAATGATAGATGAAAATGATGAGTGGTCTTTAAACGCAGAAGGCTAATTTTAAAAAATGTCACTGGTGTACTATTTCAGAGTTTGTCAAAGATAAAACAATAAAAGTTATAGATATGAAAACTAATAATATTTCACTGGGTAAGCTATTGATAAACAGACTGTACAGTATACAATTTCTATATGCTTCTAAATATAATATGATAGAAATGCTGTAGAAAGAACAGTATTAAATATAGTTACTTTGGTTGGTTTGATTAGATCTTTTTTTATGAAGACCTTGATTTCTAAGGCTATGACCTTGCAATCCATTGTTCTACGAAAGACTGCTGGGCAGCATTTTATACCATGGAGAATTCACATGGGCTCTAGGGATTGTGATTTGATGGCCAGGTTTATGAGTTGCCTAAATAATGCAGTCATTGTGTTTTTCAAACTACTTGTGTGTGATAGTGTTGAGTTTGAGATGCTGAAATCTGTTCCTTACTCTGCATGGGTACTGTTTCCAAAACACACCCTCCCTTTGTGGCTTGTTATCTACAGTAACCCATGCGCATAAAGCAAAGACTCCCAATATCCCGTGGCTCGAGCAGACTTTAACAACAGCTTGTGTGTGTCTGTATTATTACTATTACATTTCTAGATATTTCATTTACAAATCATGGATGAAAATCTAGTCCCCTAGGCAGACACCTTCACTATTTGATATCATTGGTAAAGCTATATGTGAAATTAGTCAACAATATCTGTTCTGTTCTTAAATTAACATTCACAAGCAGATAGAGCTAGTGCTAATTTGGCATAAACGCTTTGATTAATATCAAACACAGAGAAGGAAGAAGTGAGCATGGCAGTAGGGCCTTTACATGAGAGTACTTAAGTGACTAACATGTTTGATAAATAGAGAGGTAGGAATATCTAATATTTAATACGTTATACATCCACAGGAGTGGTATTAATACTGGCACACATTTGCCAGCTACTGGATAAAAAATGAATGTGGTCTCTAGTGATTTTGTAACCTTGGCCAGATTGGCATAGTTAATTTATATCTAACATGGTAAAAGGTGTTTTATTATCAAATCCGTAAAGTCAGTAAATAAAATTTCTAGAAGATCTCTAAGAAATTTAACTTATGTCTGAACAATTCTCTATCTGAATAGTATATTTACATAGTTCCAGTCCAACTGATGTAGTTTACACACAGCTGAAAACCAGATGTCAGTATTTACTATGCTCACATAGATGCCTCGTTTTGCAGTTGTGAAATGCTGAAGTTTAAAAAAAAAAAAATAAAATAAAGGAGGAAAAAAAATTACACAGCAGTTTAAGCTTGATGTTGGTTTTACAGCCTCATTTGGGGGAAAAAATAACTTCACAGTTTAACTGCAGATTAAATCTGATCTGATTCAGCTCTAATCATCTCATTAGAGGCAAATGAACATAAATTGTGAATCAACTTGGAAAGAAGGGTGAGGGAAGATTTATGATAACTCCTCCCCTCACTACACTAGGCGCAAACATTAACCAAAATATTGGAAAAAAAGAAATGTTAAGCACCTGTTTAAGGCTTTGTTTAAGCCTGTTCATATCTATGAAGAGACAGTGAACTGAGAGTTGGTGAATTAAATTAAATCATTAATCATTAAATTAAATAATTGTAAAATGGCAAATTAAAGAGTTAACTGTCATGTTTCTAAGTGTCATATTCAACAAATGCTAAAGTGAGATATCTATCTATTGATACTAAATTTAAGTTTGTGCTATGTTTGCACCTAGTTCTGGTCCAGTGCAAGTCCCCTGAAATGTTCAGCTGTACCTCATGTACATGGCTGTAAAAACGTGTTTCACAATTTCTCCATCAGCTGAAAACTTTGAACAGCATGTAAGTATTATACTGGGATGCTTTGTCAGTGTACAATTCACCTTCACTGTCAAGGCTTTAACTCCACACATTTCAAAGCAAGATATAATTGTTAAAACAAAATATATTTCCTTCCTCTAGCCTCATTTCTGCATTTCAAATATTGGTATAAATTTTGTCCTATATAAGTATTTATAATTGGTATAAAAAATATATAATGATACCTCATTAATATACATATTTCTATTTCTTGATCCATTATGAATGTTTACTCTATCTTATAGATAAAAACATACATTTAGAAATATTTTCAAGGAATTTAAAAATTAAATACCCTAGAGTTAACTGACTATTCTTTTACTTATTACTAATTGTTTAATATCGCATGTACTTACTATGTGAGGATGTGCCTTTTCACAACAACGGTTTATGCAAGATATTTCACTTGTCTTTAGTCCTCTTGCAGCCAGGAAAGCCAATGGCATCCTGGGCTGCATCAGAGAGGGGTGGTCAGCAGGGAGAGGGAGGTGATCATCCCCCTCTACTCTGCCCTTGCAGAGTACTTGCCTCACCTGGAGTACTGTGTCCAGGCCTGGGGTCCCCAGTACAGAAGGGATGTGGAGTTGTTGGAGTGGGTCCAGAGGAGGGCCACCAAAATGATCAGATGGCTGGAGCACCTCTCCTATGAGCAAAGGCTGAGGGAATTGGGATTGTTTAGCTTGGAAAAGCGAAGGCTCCGGGGAGACCTCACTGAGGCTTTCCAATACTTGAAAGGAGCTTACAGGCAGGAGGTGGAAGGACTTTTTACACGGGTGGATAATGTTAGGACAAGGGGGAATGGGCTAAAAGTGAAAGAGGGGAGGTTTAGGTTGGACATCAGGAATACATTCTTCCCTGAGAGAGTGGTGAGGCGCTGGAACAGGCTGCCCAGAGAAGCTGTGGCTGCCCCATCCCTGGCTGTGTTCAAGGCCAGGCTGAATGGATTCCTGGGCAGTTTGGTCCAGTGATCTAGTGGCTGACAGCCCTGTCCACGGTAGGTGGGTTGGAACTAGATGATCTTTGATGTCCCTTCGAACCCAAGCCATTCTATGATTCTATGATTCTGCCAGAAATGTTACAGGAAGCTAAGGAGAGCAGTTACACATGAGATCCTGCTTAATCTTTGCAGGTTTCACATGAAAATCTTCAGGAATTATATGCACCAGACAGCATAGGGAAGTTATAAAGGGTGAAGTATGTGGGGGACAGATGAAAACTTCAGAAAATAACTGCTAACAATTGCAGTTAGTCAGTATTTACCACTTGGTAAATGAGAAACATGTTCGTCAGTCACCATTGGAGGAATATGAAAACGGATACCTTCACCCAGTCACATATATATTGTTAAATGTAGCATTGCACTCTTTGCTGTAGAAAATGGCAGGACTTCACAGTTAAACAGACATTAGATTTCTATGATTTTCTTGTACTTATTATTATTATTTTTTTAATATCGACAACAGCACCCTAATTTTCCCTGTCTTACCTAGTTAATAGAAATTGCTAAATCATTTTAGATGATTTAAAACATAAAACAAAACAAATAATATAGAAAATGACTGCCATAAATAGCTGATCTGGGGGGAAGAAAGGGGAGAGGAGTAAAAAAAATCTGAATTATTTAATTAAATAATTTTAAATTAAATTTAAGTTACAGCATGTGAAAAATAATGTATTACTGAAACCTAGAAAAGAGGACTTTCTCAAATAAAACATAATCGGAAACTCCAGATACTGCTAATATACCCTACACTGTTTATAATTTGAAATGAAGGTTCTCTTTGAATGGCAAGAATAATTGCAGAAATCTCCAGAATCTCACCAGAGATACTGTATATCTTTGGACTCTAACCCTATGAATTACTTCAAAAAGATTTGACTTTGAAAAGGACATTCAATTTTTTTTTTTTTTTTTTTAATATAGACCACAGGATAAATATTTATAGAAATATTTAAATATTTATATCAAAAATGAAAATACAACAGTCAATAATTCACTCGATTTTAGTACATGAATTATCATTTTCACTATAATTTTACAGTTCACATCATCTTTCCAATAAAAGTAAGCCTGCCCTAGGAAACAGCCTTCATGTTGAATTATCTGCCTAAGGAAAAAAATACCTACATATTTTGATCAATAAAAAGCAGGGTCCAAAGTGTCAAGAAGAGCCATTGTGTTCCCAAATTAAAAAGAAAGACATTCATTTCAGCAGGACTGGCTGTCTTAAAAGACTGTCTCCAGTGCACCTTAGAGACCTCACTTTCAGGCTAGCTTGATGTCCTAATTGAATTGCCTTTGCTGTAGAGCGTAGAAAACAAAGCCTCAGAGAGTTTTCCAGACAGAGAGAAAGAGGTGGGTGAAGGGAATCCATGATACCTGCTCAATAAACAGTAATCACTTTACTCCAAACTGTGGGGGATGGGGATTCACTGACCTTTCAGAAATGTATTATTTTTGTGGGTATTATATATCAGACATAATAATATGTAATAACAAGTTATTATATGACATTATTCTTACCTAGTTCTTCTCATTACTATGTGTCAAAGTAGGTTATAGAAAAGGTTTGCCTCACCACCTGTGTTATGAACAAAAGTGACTTGATTAACATCACTCATCAGCCAGTGGCAGAGCTGAAATTAGACTCTGGGATCTTAGACCTGTATATTCCAGACAACATAATTACACAGAGATACATGTGCATGCATCATCTGCATGGATGTGTGTGTACTGGATCTTGACATTGAATCACACACTGGGAATCAATGAAATGATCTTTTTTATATTTATTCTTCCGACATACTCCATCTTACTAGAGTACTTTTATAAAGTCCAGTTCTCTTGTACTTTATTTTGTCTTCAACAACCTTAGGGATGGTTTCAAAGATGAAAGAACAAATCTCAGCACTGATGGGTGATACAGCAAAAGTTTGTGAGCACTTTGTGAGGTTCATGCTGGGAATTAGAAAAAGCTCTTCTCGTAGCGTAGTAGTGCAAGACTGAAACGAGTTGCACAGGGAGGTTGTGAAATCTCTATCTTTGGTGGTTTTCAACACTTGGCTGTACAAAGCTAAGTCTGACTTCATCTAGTGTTTGTGATAGTGTCGTTTTTAAGCAAAAAGTTAGAGGAGGTGACCTCCAGAAGTCACTTTTAATCAGCTTGGTTCTACATTATTCCCAAGTAGCCTCCCCCCCCCCATTTTATCTCACAGGACTTTTCTCTGTCTGTGATAGCTTTACCACTTCTGTTGTGGTGCTAATACATCCCCCTGTCTGCCTGTTTCAGCCGTCTGTATGACAAAATGGAGTAAACATCTCCAAATACCAGGCTCTTTCATCCACAAAGCACACCATGGTGTGCTACAAGCATAATGGCTCACAGTACAGATGCACTAACAACAGCAACACACCTGCCCATTGCTAGGCAAATTAGAATGTAGTGAATTCTCCTCTATCTAACAATTAAAATGTAGCCACCAACAAGTAAGTGGATGGGGACACCCAGATATGAATGGGAGGTAAAAAATGGCATCTTCTCATGACAGAGCAATGCGTGCTAACCAAAACACCTGGAGGTCTTAAGAAAGGGAAACAGGTTTGCATGGGCATGGAGATTAAATTAGAACATTTTATAACACTGAATGCAAATAATCAGGTAATTTACTCTGTAGCTATACAGAAATTGCAGTGTAATTAGAATAATTGCATTTTACCTCCAGGACATGCACTATAGCTTGTTGTATTCGCATTAAATGTTCAACATATGCATTCCAGAGGAATTCATCTCTGCTGCAGCTCTATGCTGAAATCAGTGGATACAATACAGGGTCTCATGATTTTAATTTGTGTAAGGTAGGATTCTGAAGGAGATTCCTATTTTACAGAAAAAGAATTTTTAAGAGAGTTAGCTGGATTTAGTGGTGAAAACTTGCATAGCCTGGGAGTCGTTTGTCCAGTCAAAGTCTAACTTCAACTCATATGAATAACAGGAAAACAAAAAAAATACAAAAAAAAACCAAATAATCACTCACTACAGTGAACCATCAAGCAGTTAACTTCTGGTGGTAGTCTCACACAGACCATTCTTTGGGGTCAAGCCAAGGCCTCAACTCCAGCTGCTTTGTGCTAATGAGGCAAGGAAAAGCTACCAAAAAGCTGCATGAAAGGAGTATCTGCTAATGCCACCTCATTGCAAGAGAATATTTGAGAGGCATGAGTCTGATACACTCGGCTTACCTCCATGTATCCTCTTCTTTTGGCATAAGGTCAGGAAGAAGCCATGCCAGGAACAGCAAGTGGTAAAGGATAGCATGTGGGAGGAGGGATGAATCAGTGGTTAGTGTAGTAATCTGGGACTCTGCAGGCCTGGATTCAGCTCCTTGCTCTGCAACAACCTTTCCACTTGACCTTAACCAAATTATTTTTAATTAAATCCATAAAAACACTTAGAAGAACTTACATATAACTTCAGGCAGGTGAAAAATACTCAGACCTATTAAAAGAGTCTAAAATTTCTACATTATATATAATGAGCTTGAAGTCCGAGAAAAAGAGCCAGCAGCCCAAGCAGAGAGATAATCAGTAAGAAAAAGGCATAATTACAGAGGCATACCTCCAGAAATATAAGATGTTTAAAGGTAGATGGGGCTATCCCAGGTATAGAAGCTCTTCCTCTTTTCACAAATTTTTTTCCTTGTGTCTAGTATAAATCTTCCCTACCTCAATCTGAAACCATTTCCCCTGGTCCTATCACAACAGACCCTGCTAAAGAGTCTGTCCCCTTCTTTCTTGTAGCTCCCCTTGAGATATTGAAAGGCTGCTATCAGGTCTGCCTGGAGCCTTCTCTTCTCCAGGCTGAACAGGCCCAGCTCTCTCAGCCTGTCCTCACAGGGCAGGTGTTCCATCCCTTGGATCATTTTTGTGGCCCTCCTCTGGATGTGCTCTAACAGGTCCATGTCTCTCCTGTAGTGAGGACTCCACATGTGGACACGGTGCTCCAGGTGGGGTCTCACCAGTGCAGAGCAGAGTGGCAGGGTCACCTCCCTTGCCCTGCTGGACACACTGCTTTGGGTGCAGCCCAGGATGTGGTTGACTTTCTGGGCTGCGAGGGCACACTGCTGGCTCATGTCCAGCTTGTCATTCACCAGTACTCCCAAGTCCCTTTTGGCAGGACTCTGCTCAATCTTTGCATCTACCGGCTTGTATAGATAGTGGGGCTTGCCATGACTCAGGTGTAAGACCTTGCATTTTGCTTTGTAGAAGCTCATGACATTAGCCTGGGCCCACTTCCTGTCTAGGTCTCTCTGGATGGCATCCCATCCATCAGGCATATCAACCACACCACACAGCTTGTTGTCGTCTGCAAACTTGCTGAGGGTGCACTCAATCCTGCTTCTGATGTCACTGATGAAGATGTTAAAGAGTATTGGTCCCAGAATGGACCCCTGAGGGACACCACTCATCACTGATCTCCATCCAGACATGGAGCCATTGACCACCACTCTCTGGATGCGATCTAGCAACCAGTTCCTCATCCATCGAAGAGTCCACTCACCAAATCCATATCTTTCCAGTTGAGAGATGGATGTTATGGGAGACCAGGTCAAAGGCCTTGCTGAAGAACAAATAGATGGCATCAGTGGCTCTTCCCCTGTCCACCAATGCAGTTATGCCATTGCAGAAGGCCACTAGGTTGGTCAGGCAGGTCTTGCCCTTGATGAAGCCATGCTGGTTGTCTTGCATCATCTCCCTGTCTTCCATGTGTCTCAGCACAGCTTCCAGGAGGATCTGTTCCATGATCTTTGTGGGCACAGAGGTGAGGCTGACAGTTCAGTAGTTGCCTGGGTCATCCTTTCTACCCTTCTTAAAAATGGGTGTAACATTGCCCTTCTTCCAGTCACCAGGGACTTCACCTGACTGCCATGACTTCTCAAATGTCATAGAGAGTGGTTTGGCGACTGCATCAGCTAATTCCCTCAGGACTCTGGGATGCATCTCATCAGGAGCCATAGGCTTCTGGATATTAACGTTCCTCAGGTGCTCACGAACCTGATCCTCACAGTAGGAGGGACATTGCTCCCCCAGTCCCCAGCTTTCAACCCATTTGCTTGAGGGATGCATGAAGATCAGCTGTTTTTCAAGCCTGAGGCAAAAAAAAAATTGTTGAACACCTCAGCCTTCTCCTTGTCTGTTGTTACCAGTCTGCCTGTATTGCTCACTAGGGAGGGGACACCCTCTTTCTTGAACTTTCCATTTCTGGTTGATATACCTGTAGAAACCTTTCTTACTTTTCTTTGCACCCTTCACCAGGTCCAGTTTCAGGTGGGCCTTGACCTTCCTGACCCTTTCCCTACAAGCCTGGCAGCATCCCTATACTCCTCCCAGTATTCCTGTCCCTACTTCCACTGCCTGGACATTTTCTTCTTGCTCTCCAGTTTGACCAGCAGGTCATGGTGCAGCCATGCCAGTCTCCTGCCTTCTTTTCCTGACTTCCTACACCTGGGGATGGAGAGCTCTCAGGCACTAAGGAAA
Organism: Alectura lathami; assembly: GCA_013399715.1. Taxonomy (NCBI): domain Eukaryota; kingdom Metazoa; phylum Chordata; class Aves; order Galliformes; family Megapodiidae; genus Alectura; species Alectura lathami. The sequence goes on along the minus strand of VXAV01006404.1, from coordinate 262,252 downwards.
GCTTCCTTAAAGATCTGCCAGCTCTGCTCTCCTTTGTCCCACAGCTTAATGGTGCCATCCAGAGAGGAAGAATAGAGCTGCAGGTGGTTGTGCGGGGCGAGCTGCACGCCCATCATCAGGTCGCCGTGGCCCCGCAGCACCCGCACCAGCTCCTCGGTGGCCACGCTGTACACCTTCACGACGTCGACGGAGGTGCACAGCAGGTACCTGGTGTCGTTGGAGAAGACGGCCCGGGCACCGTGCAGGGTGCTGCCGCCACATCGCACCACGCGGAGCGCCGCCGGCGCCACCATCTTCCCCGGGCGGAACCACCGGGCTTCGCGCACCGCCCTTCCGCCGGCAGGCTCCGCCCACTGCCCGCACGGCGCAGGCCCTGCTGTTGGCTGTTTGTCCTTGAGGGCAGTTTCCCAGGGGTTTTATTGACTAACTCCCTGAAGAGCTAGAAGTTGTCTTTCCTAAAATTTAGGGTCCTAATATTATTCCTTGTCTGCCCCATATCCCTCAGGACTGTGAACTCCACCATGGCATGATCACTAGACACCAGGCAGCCTCCAATCTTGATGTCACCAATTATTTCACTTGTGTTGGTGAGCAACAAGTCCAGCCTTGCATCTCCCCTAGTGGGGCTGTATATTACTTGGTTTAAGAAATTCTCCTTGATGCATTCCAGGAGCCTCTTGGGTGGCCTACATCTCACTGTGCTACTTTTCCAGCAGATGTCATGGTGATTGAACTCTCCGAGCTGGATGAGAGCTTGTGATTGTGATGCCTCCTGCAGCTGGAGAAAGAAGGCTTCATCCAGAGGCTCCACTTCGTCAGGCGGCCTGTAGTAGACACCAGCCACCAGGCTGCCTTTGTTGCCTCAGTCTCTAACTCTCACCCACAAGCTTTCGACTTGCTTGTGGCCATTCTTCAGGGACAGCTCTTTGCACTCTATTCTGCTCTTGATCTAAAGGGCAACACCTCCTCCCCCACCTGTCCCTTCTGAACAGCTTGTAGTCATTGATTGCCACACTCCAGTCATGCGAATCATCCCACCAGCTTTCAGTGATGGCAATAGATAGAAGCTGCAGTGTTGAAGAAGCCAGATAGTAATATCTAAAGTTATATCAGGTCATCTTATACTGGGTCTCCTAATAATCATAACAGTTAAGTTGAGAAAAATAATTTTTTTGACTATCACTTATATACAGACCATACAGAACTCTCAAGTTCAGCTTACAGTGGAGATAGAGGAGGGAAGTGTGGCCAAATATGAGAACACACAGTATAGTCTCTCTTTCTGGCTGGTCCAGTAAACAGATAGCCTAGGTACTGGGAACATATGCAGCGGATACTGTCCAGTCTTTGTCTCAGAGCAGTGTTAAAATTTCTGAGCTGTAGTTCAAAGCTTATTCTCTGCAGATACAATACATGATAATTTCAGGAAGATCCAAATTCTACAGTTCTTAACAGCAAAAAAGTTCTCATTGTCCTTCATGTGATGTTTGCCTGAAAACAGCTGTATCTCTCCATTTGCAATTGTTTCAATCCTCAGTTAAATCCTCTATAAAAAGCCTCACATTTTTCAAAATGTGCTCCCCTATTCAGTCTCCACTGTTGTCTTTGAAGGTGTCCATTCAACACAATAATTGTCCTGTGTATTTGCTGAAGGAGTTCCTCAGGAGCCCCTTAGATCCTAATCCTTTCTTAGCTAATTACCATGTGCCATACATTGGAGCTATGAGGCCTCAGGGTAATCATTTTGTTGACAATATGCAGCTATAACCGTATAATCACAGCACAATTGTGGAACATTTATGGAGTTATTTGTACCATGTCATAGATGAAGTTAGCAAATGTAATTTACCTCTCACCACCAAAAAGGACAGAGATTTAAGGTCAAAGGCTGAGCTCTCATTAGAAATATTACTTAAATATTACTTTTAAAACTACATTTTTTAACAGTAAGCTTCCTTAACTCCAAGGAAATTGTTTGTTGAGTTTCTTGACTTTCAATTTCTGTTTTCACAACTCTGCAGAATTCCAGTCCAAATTTGCTGACAGAAAATTAGTTTCCATGAGCTGAAAGGATAAAAATAATAATAACAAATGTACCAAATGAAAAAAAAA
>VXAV01006404.1:189749-209655 GCA_013399715.1 Alectura lathami | reverse complement strand
GGGTCTTCCCCCTTTCTTAAAAATGAGAGTGATGTTTCCCTTTTTGCAGTCAGCAGGGACCTCACCTGACAGCCACGACTTTTCAAATATGATGGAGAGCGGCTTGGCAACAACATCAGACAACACCTTCAAGACCCTGGGATGCATCCCGTCCAGCCTGCAGCCTGAAGTTTGCTCTCCTGAAGTTCAGTGTCCTGACTCCACTCTTTGCCAGGCCCACGCTCCTCAGGATCACAGACTCAACCAGGGCATGGTCACTGCAGCCCAGGCTGCCTCCAATCTTAACATCTTCAACTATCTCCTCCACATTGGTGAGCACTAGGTCCAGCAACACTTCCCCTCTGGTCTATCTGTACAATACCTGAATCAGAAAGTTATTGTCGATGGACTCCAGCAGCCTCCTGGATTGGTTGCAGCTTGCTGTGTTGTTGTCCCAGCAGCTATCTGGATGGTTGAAATCCCCCATGAGGATGAGAGCCCATGCCTGCAACACCTCCTTCAGCTGAAGCAAGAAGGCCTCATCAACAGGCTCCTCTTGATCAGGTGGCCTGTAGTAGACCCTGACCACCAGCTGCGTTTTATTGTTCCCATCTTTAATTTTCACCCACAGGCTCTCAACCAGCTCCTGACTGTTACTCTGTGGTGGTTTAATCCACGACAGCCCCCAACAGTCACTCGCTCACCAGCCCTAGGCCCCAGAGGCCCAGATCTGTTGGTGTACCGCCACTGGCCATTATCAGTGGGATGGAGGAGGGAAGTGAGAGAAAAAGAGAAAGGTAGAACTTGTGAGTTAAGGTAAAAACTCGTTTACTAAATAGCTGAGGAACGAAAGATAATAAAAATACAAAGGGGATATAAGGGTAATGATACTGATAATTGGAAAAACAATGACTTACGAGAAAGGCGATTTCTCAACCACGTGCAAGACCAACCTGGGAGCCGAGAAAGAGCCATGCAAGCTGTGGCTTCACCCACCCTCACCAGAAATGAAGGGGAGGGCCATGACATGATGTATATGGTATGGAACACCTCGTGGGTCAATTTAAGTTAGATATCCTAACTCCGATTCCCCTCACATCTTCCTAATCCCTTCTCTTCCAGCATTTGCAGATCCGACTATTCTAGAAACCATGACACACTCAGAGGCAGCTCCTCGCAGTCTATGCACTTCATAACATAGAAGGAAACTCCCCCACCCCTCCTACCTTTCCTATCCCTTCTAAAAAGCTTATAGCCTTCCATAGTTGCATTGCAGTCATGGAATTCCAGTCCATGATTGTATTCCAATCATCCCACTGTGTTTCCATGCGAGCAACAAGATCGTAGTTCTCCAAGTGCACCACAGTTTCCAGCTCCTCCTGCTTATTTCCCATGCTACGTGCATTGGTATAGAGCAGGCCACGTGCTGAATAAACTACCCCATAAAAATGTGCTGTGAAAATTCATTACAGTCTCACCAACCAAACTTGAATAAATAGAATCATAATGTTATTTAAGCTGGAAAAGACGTTCCAGATCATCAAGTCCAACTGTTTAGATTGTAAATAACCAATGAGTGAGGGAAAAAAAAAAAAAAAAGTGAAAAAAAAAAAAAAAAAAAAAAAACCATAAGTTTAGTTTAATAGTTTGGCAGGACTTTCTATCTTTCTGTGTCCTCTTCCAAGTCAATAATGTCAACAACAAAACTAGAGGGAGGGAGGGAAGGAAGAAGTGAAGGAGGGAGCTCTGCTGATTTAACTATGTTAGTTAATTATACACTTACTTCCATCTAAGTGTCAGTCTAAGTGTAGACAAAGAATAGATAGAATTCTTAGCCCAATATAAAGTCATGAACTTTTGGAAACTATAGGGACTCCAAGTACAATTTAAGATATGTCAGACAGAAACATTATTAACTGTAATCATAGTCAGAACATTTGGACAGCGTCTGCCCCTCTGAATCCTTGTTTTCTGCCAAGAAAATAGAAAAAGAGGCAGAGACCTGACCTGAACACTGTTTCAGAAAAAAAGCAGAGGAGAGGCAAAGCAATCATTCCAATGTTAACAAGGCCAGATATCCATCCTTAGGAGGATGAACTCCTCAAGTAGCTTGTTAATTCCCACATTTGTAAGCAGGAGTCAGACAGTGAGTGTGTGACATTAAAGAGAGTTGGCGCATCATGGAGCCTGTTGTACTGGCATACCCAGTATTATTTTGCATTAGAAGTGAAGAAGGGATAGAAACAATCACAGACCGCTAGATTTTAGTTGGTAGGAATGTTCTTTTAGTCACGTTAAAATTTATAACAACTCTTTTAAAATATCAAATATTAATTTGCCATCATCATCTATACTGGAATGTAATATGGAATGTCATCTTTGTATTCTTTCACTACCTTTCTCAAAATTCAGTTAGAAGAACAAATAAAATGGTACTGATTTCTAATCCAGTGAAAATAAATAAATTTGTGGTTGGATTTGAACTATTGCTAGGCAAAAAATAAAAATAAAATAAAATTAAAAAAATATATATTCTCTACTGTTTTGATTTTGAACATGGTTCAGGTACACATGACTACCATACTCTTCTGCCAATCCTATGGCATATTATCTTTTCAAGACATAGTAGAATCTGACATGACACCATCATTATACGTGAGAGCTCTTTTTATTGTATTAAAAAAAAAAAAAAAGCAATGACTATGTCAACATGAATCATCACATTTTTAACAGATCTTACACAGATTTTAGCTGCATTAATTTGCACAAGCAGAGCAGTTAACAACATAGCTGGGCTTGAATGCTGTGGTACAAAGCATTGCATACATTTGAAATGGCTGCATGCTGAAGGAGTGGCTAAGTGTAAAATCCAGGCTGCCCATATTGCATACTGGCATTCATAATTCATCCTGCCAAGAGTTTTCACTGGCCAACTCGGGATTTTCATAAATCTTACATCATTTAGAAATTATAATATGGCAGTGCAAATACTTTGGGAATAGATGGGACTGTTTGTGAATTAAAAAAGAGCTACTCATTTTGATCGAAATACCAAGATTTGCTAATGTGTTTAGAAAGCTGATAATTTCAGTCTTAATCCTGTTCAATCCAATGCCTTGTAATTATGCAACACTAAACAGTCATAATTTATGAAACAGTAGAAGATCCAGTCTGAAGCCTTGTATCTGACATCAGGCTATAGGGACAGGAACAGTGGTGGGAGTGGCCTATAAAAGCCATCCTACTACTTGCCAATCTTATTTAAATTTTATTGCTGCCCAAATTGGAAAGATTAGACAGTAATTAGCAGTTTCCCCACCAGTATAGATTCTACCTCTCCAAGCAATCTTTTGATAATGATCCTGTCCCTCCTTCCTGCAACTTCAGGGAAATTTCAGAGCCAAATATTAAACAGGCAGTTATGAAATTGTGCTCCACCACCTGTTCTCTTGACCTGTAGCCGACCCACTTAACAAAGGACTGCATATCTCAATTAGGACAGGTGATCCCATAGATTGCCATTCAATAATTAACACACTGTCCCCTTCGCTCAAGTTTTTATAAAACACTTATCATGAAGAAGACTTCTCTGATACAGAAAGGGATTTCAAAATGATTCCCTGACAGAAACTTAGCTAAAAATTTGATTAATATGTCTGAAGAATAAAATCTTCAGACTAAAGAATAAAGAATAAAATGGAGAGATAAAATCATGGATATTAATACAACATCAGTTACAATGTGTCATAGAAAAGGTTCATCTAAAACAACATCCTGTGTTTGAAAATGATCATAAATAGAGGTTCAGTAATGAGTATAAGATTAGGGTTAGTATATGTGATTTTTCTCTCACTGCTGTCTGAGCCTGCAATAATAGCAGCTCAGGGTTTTTTGAGATGGAAATAGGTTCTACAGAAGTAATTATCCTCAATGACCTTGTCCATTCTACCCTTGAAACCACACAGATGCTCAGAAATGACGCATCCTGTGGCATGGAATTTTAGAAAAACTGAATGGAGAGTGACCATTCATTATTTCTCAGGATACAAGAACAAGAAAAGTCAGGCAAAGATTGAAAACAAGAGAACTACTCTTTCACACAAGGCAATGGGGAAGGATTTGCTTCTGTAGAATGAAGAAAATGAAAGTACTAACGGATTCAAAAATGTGTTTACATAATGGATACATCTAACCATGTCTACTTAGTGTGCTGATTTAAATAAAATTTTCAAATCTGAAGGACCAGTCATTTTGAAAAGATTGGAGGTCATTCAGGGAGATGAATTATGTCACGTTATGTGTATTCCTTGTGTACACACAAGCACTTCACAAATCTATGACTGGACAGTTTCTAGACATGATTGAAATGGCTTTTGTTGTCTTTGAGTCTGCACCTGTATAAACTAATCAGTTCTGAACTTTTTTTTTTTTTTTTTTATGGAAGCAGTAAGAGAATATAGAGACTGCAACAGGGGGTAAAAGTAAAGTAAGGACCATGAAATGCATATGCAGAATTAGATTAAAATATACATATTTTAGCAACTTCTAATAGAGAGATAGTCATTAAAAAGACTTGTGGCCTTTCACATATTTGAAGAGGAGATGATGATGGGACCAGACAGTCGAAGAAATTCTGTAGAGTAAAGGAGAGAAAGACAGTTAAAAGTAAGAATAAAAGACTTCAAGAAAGGAAAAACAGAGGCAGAATGATGAGACAGGAAATCAAGGAAGACAGGAGAAAGGAAATATTGGTGAAGGAAAGTGGGAGATGAAGGACAAGTTGAAATATGAGGAAATAGAAAAAGAAGTAGAAAAGTCATTAAAGAAAAGATGAGGAAAAAAAAGAAGAGACTGGAGAAAAGAAATATAAGATTTGAAGAATGGGATGGAACACTGAAATGAAGAAATAAAGAAATCAAATGTTAAGGGATACAACCAAACAAACTCTGAGCAACCTAATATACCTTTGAAATTAGTCCCACTTTTAGTCAGGGTTTGGGCAAACTGACTTTCAGAGGTCCCATCAAACCTGAAACAATTCATGATTCCTTGAATGAAAGTAGTTACATGCTAAGCTTTAAATAATTTTGCTTGTGGTCATGACTGTGGGTGTATTTTTGTGAAAAAATTTCTGATAATGATAGATAAGATTTTTGGGAATGAAGTCAATAGCCAACAATTCTCTGACTCAGTGGTGGAAACCAAATGTATTTATTTTCGTTTTAGCATCCATAATAGAAGGAACATGGACTTCTACTTTTTGTCTGTGGACAGAGGAACTGACCTAGACCTTAGTATATACTTTTCCCACCAAAATTGGGCATAACAGATTATTATGTACCTGAGGTATTACGCAGCTGTAACATGAGAGTATATCCTTCTGTTTTATAAAGAAATCACTAACAGTTTAAAAGAATGTATTGAAGATCTCAAGGTGGTACTTGCAGTCCTGATTATTTATCATAATCCTTTTCACAGTTCTGAGTAATAACTTCTGTATGTCTTTATTTGTACAGTCACCCTGCCTAAAGACTGCATCTATGAAGGGGGTCATTAAGATTAACATCAATCAAGACACCTGACACTAAAAACTGCCTACAGATCTGAGAATTCACAGCAAAAATGAGCTTCTATTAGCAACTGGCAATAATGAAAAACTATAAAATGCTGATGATTAAGTAATAACAGACAATGTCATGGACCTTGGGTCTAAGGCATGTGGGAGCTTTCTCTGGCTCAGCTACTTGATCATTTTACAACCTTTTCAAGTAATTTCATAGTCCTATGCCTTAGTTTCCTCTTATGCAAATTGAAGTAAAGACATTTCTATCTTATGTAGTGTACTTCAACATCTGTAGCTACATCTGTAGTTGGAAGGTTCTATAAAATATGCAGGAATTTCCATTAACTGTAATACAAACCATTCACAGGCATTATTTTCCTTGAAAGAGTGAAGTTTGTTCAAAAACAAGTAGTGTGTTGATATTCAGATCTTTCCATTTCTTTAACTAGGTTATAAATTAATTGCTATGTTAAAAAAAAAATAAATAAATCTGGCCTGCAAGAGAAAAACCCACTGAAATACTGAACTGAAAGCTTTACTACCCTTTACGATCAATTCTACTAATTCTTTGAGTATTTTTACATACACGATTGCAGTTCCAGTCTACAGTCTCTAGTGTGTATTTGGAGGCTGGTAATGGAAAAATCAAACACAAGCTCTGTTTTCCATTCCATTCTCTTGCTTTTGAGATTCATTGTGATAAGACAGAGTCATGTGAAAGACTTTCTTGTTTTCTTACCAACCATCACAGAGCAGGTATTTTTTTGCTTTCTTCATTTTCAGTAGCTGGGAGTTTCGCTAAGTTTCTTCAAAGAAAACAGGTCTTAAAGGATATAGCTGAGAAAGATAGTTGCACAAAGGAACTGATTGCAGCTGTCTGCAAAAGCTAGTTAGAAACAAACTTTTGTAAGAATCATCTACCTGGTCACAGTCATATTCTGTTCAGATGGGGAAAAAAAAAAAAAAAAGTCCCTAAATTATGGAGAAATAACCCAAATAACCAGTACACTTGTGTAGATCTTCTCAGCTCCATTCAGATTCCTCTACGAAGAGGAGGAATCAGGTTTCACTGGACAGCCTTTTGAATTCTAGAAGAGTTTACCAGAGAAAGGGTCTGGAGGAAAACAGGATAACATCCTCTTTCTGTCCTGGAAAGCATGAATGAAGACTAAAGAAGTCCTGTTCTGCATGGAGGAGTCTGAGCCTACATTTATTCTAGCAAACTAAATACAGGATAATTTAGATTTGAAGAAAGTTCAAGTTCTAAATTCCCTGTCAGATTGAAAGTTAAATAACATTGCTTTGGGGGTCATCACTGCTGCAGTAAAATGTATTTTACCTTATATATAATTGAAATTTCTCTTGCTGCTGCTCCATTTCATTGTTTATTCTCTCCGCAAGAAAGCTGTATATGCTTGGAAATGTATCTAGCAGTAAGGCTAACTTTCATAGAGTGACATATCCTAGCAATTATCCTTAAAAAATGGGTTGTTTGCTCCTGTATTACTTTTTGCAAGTAGTCCTTGGATGGTGCCAAGTTTTGATTTGGGAGAGTGCTAATAGTTTGAGGTGAAGATCTTGATAGACACCACTGTGAAATTTCAGAGTATAACTGAGATCCAGTGCTCAGCAATGTTTCTTGAGATAATTAAATTTGCCAGTGTAGACACAGATGTCCATGGAAAAGACCATAGCAGTAAGCAATCTCAAACCCAATGACAGGGACAGGCATAGAAATACCACATCTTCCCTCAGCTGTGGAATGAAGTCCTCCAGGGACAGTCTATTCTCCTTACATTGTGAATATATTGGCTATTTTTAGATAGCTAGGAACAAAACTTATCTTGAGAAAAGCAACCCTTTTACAAATAACCTATGGGAAACCAGCCTAAACCATCAATACCATCAAAAAAAAAAAAAAAAAAAAAAAAAAAGCCTTGGGTTCAAAGAGACTTTAAAGATCATCTACTTCCAATCCCCTTGCCATGGCAGAGTTGCCGGAGTTCAGGCTGCCCAGGGTCCTATCCAACCTGGTCTTGAACACCTCCAGGGATGGGGCATGCACAGCCTCTCTGATCAGCTTATTCCAGTGCCTCAACACACTCTGAGTAAAAAATTTTCTTCTAAAATCTAATTTAAATCTCCTATCTTTTAGTTTAAAACCATTCACCCTTCTCCTATCACTATCAGACCATGTCAGTCTCCCTCCTGTTTAGAAGTTCCCTTTAGGTGTTGGGAGGCTGCAATGAGGTCTCCCCAGAGCCTTCTCTTCTTCAAGCTGAAAAAGCTCAACTCTGTCAGTCTTTCTTCATAGGAGAGGTGCTTCAGCCCTCTGAGCATTTTTGTGGCCTCCTCTGGACTCATTCCAACCACTACACATCTTTCTTGTGGCCTGGGCACAGCACTCCAGGTGAGGCCTCACAAGGGCAGAGCAGGGGAACAATCCTCTCCCTGCCTCTGCTGGCCACTCCTCTTTTGATGCAGGCCAGGATACTGTTGGCCTTCCTGGCTGCAAGAGGGCAGTCCTGGCTCGTGTCAGGTTTTTCATCTACCAGAACATCTAAGTCTTTGTTGTAGTTTAACCAGGCAGGCAGCTAAACACCACACAGCTGTTTGTTCACTCCCCCACAAATGAGATGAGGGAGAGAACTGGAAGCAAAATAGAACTCATAGGTTAAAATACGTACAATTTACTGACAGAAAAGGAAAAGAGAAACAAAAATGTGGTGACAACTCTATGTATTTATATATAAATATATATCTATCTGCAATGCAATTACTCACCAATCAGTGTCCAGCTAACAATACAACTGTTCATTGACCGACACCCAGCTCCAAAGCAATGTCTCACCACCCGGCAACTAATACCCAGTTAATCCCTGAGCATTGGCCCACCTCCTGGCCACTGGAAGTACCCCTTGCCTAATTCCAGCCAGCTGTCCTGGCTCCTGTTCAGAGAATGCCTGTTCTCTGTTGCCAGGCCATAATGGCAGTGGCTCTTCCACAAAGAGCAGCCCTGCCCAGCCCCAGGCATGCTACCATCATTCAGCAACATTGAGACATCAGTGTGCTATTAACACTACCTCAGCTGAAACCAGGACAGTCCTTGTCCACAGGCCTTCTCTCAAGGAGTTATACATATATCTGGGCTTGCCCCAGCTCAGCTGCACCCTGCATTTGGCCTTCTTGAACATCATTATGTTCACGTGGGTCATCTGACATCAGCATACCCTGTCTCTTGAAGATGTGTCCAAGGTTATAGAACCCAAAACCCTAGGAGGGACACCATCCACACAACTTGTTGTTCATATGATTTGTTCTCCTTCTTCTACCTTGGTTACAGTCTCCAGTCAGAAGGACAGAGGAAAACAAGACTTATGTTCTTGATCCCTTCAACATCATCCCAAGGGACACAAAGTCTCTTTTTAAATTATATAATTTCCTTGTTGCAGCCTCATGTGACTCAACTTGAAAGAATAAGAGTGGATAGTAGTCCTCTGGCCTTATCAAGCCTCTTTATATGACTGAATGCAGGCCTCTGGCAGACAGCAAACCACACTAGAGATATGATTTGGGTTGCACCTGGGGTGCCTCAATGCCTCTCAGTTAAGAGTTTCCAATTACTAACACACTTTGCCTCTTTTGGTGGTACTGGTTCTGGTATGGGTCCTTGACTGGATCAAATTTAGGTGGTTATCTCTTCCTGGGTCTGAACCATTACCCACACCCTTTCCACTTTCCAGCCCCAGACTCTTGTATCTGTTGCTTAGCGGTTGCTTAGAGGTATAATGCTACTTAATGTTAGCACGATCCAAACTGATTTTTTTTTTTCGATGTATTATTTTATATTCATTCAATATTGCACATATATAATTTATTTGGAGATATAATCATAGAGTTCTCCTCTCCTTACATGCAATCATTCTCTGTTCCCCAGCATTTCACCTATATTCTGAAAATGGTTCAAGACTATGCTTTCATATCACAGAGGGGTTGCCCACCACTGGCTTATTCCCTGTCTCCAAAGTTGGAAATTCAGTCCTGCAAAAATATTTTTCACTGTCAAAAATGGATTTGGTTTGTTTACTCTTTCATTTGGGCATAGTATGCTACCACCCCTTGGAGTCCCATTTTTCTTTCAATTAAAATGAAAACCTCACCATCATTTCTGATCTGAGCTCTGGTTGTTTGTGTGGTTAAAACACCAGCCTATCAAAAAAAAGTACAATGATATGAATTCCCTGTGGCTAGTGCAAACAATTTTATTGCTATTACATATTAATATCTTTGGGACTGCAAGCATGAAAATTATCCAATAAAATACTCACACTTTTTTTGCTTAGCAAGCAATCAAGAGTGATAGATCTGATGCTCTTCAGGTATAAATGAATAGATACATGATGATAATGGCAATAATCAGGTAAATTTTATATAGTTAGTATGAGTTAATGCCTTTCTAAACTTTATCTGGGTAGGTTTCACTTTCTAAACTCAGCTGCAGTTTCTTACAGTAATGATTTCTGGTTATCAGCAGAAGATAAACTATTTTCATATAAAATATAAGCAGAACAGACTATATGATTAGCAGGAAAGCATCAGTTAAAATATCCTGATTTACTCATGGTTCTTGCAGATAAAAAAAATCCTAAAAAGCAAGCCATTGTAAAAGTGCTTCTTATAGACTATAAATCATTTAATACTTTAATCTCTGTGTGGTCATACATCATAAAGAATGTGACTCCTGAACAACAGTCAAGGAAGTTCCTGGTGGGTAAGTATCTGCTAGTGACTTTTCCTACACAAATGTGTGCCCTGAATATCTCTAAATTGCTTTAAAAGTTCTCTCATGAATCCTAAGAAGCACAAGAAGGGCCTGACTTTTTAGAGGATGGAGGATCAAAGGTAACCCAGTGACATCCTGATACCTAGCTTTGTTTTTCATTTCAATGGAAAAAAATCTGTCTTCTCAGATAAAGGCATAAGGGTTTATTCCAAGTGAAGGAATCTGAGTGTTTTATTTGATTTTACAGGACTGCTACATGGAAAAATGTTACAATTCCAAATAAAAAATTGACACAAATAACAAGAAAGAAACAAATAAAACTAAAACTGGATAACAGAAACTTCTGATTGCTTAAATATACCTGCAAATTATAAAGGTATGTTACTGTTGGTCTGGCTCCTGAAGTGATAATATTTCAGCACAGTTTCACTTATACTAGCACAGTTATTGGTTTAAAATGCACTGCAATCTATTTTTATTTGTGTCTCTCAAAGCTTTCTCCTTATCTCTCACAATAAAAACTGGGCTGCAAGAGGTATAGTGAACATGTTCGAGACTTCTATAGTCATTTAATTTGACCTTCTGTGACATAGTTTGTCTTGAAATGTAAATATCTGATCATGTTGACTATATATTTTACTGAACGTGAAGAGACCACATTTGTTTCCCAAGAAGTTGTTCTCAATAGCAGAAATTGAAGAACTGTGAGATCTTCAGATGGAAGTTGCTGTGGAGAAGCACAGATTATATTTATGAAGATGAATTAATGTAAGACAAGAATAGGTAAACTTTGTTGAGTGTTTTTCTGACCCTAACTGCCCACAAAGGAACTTCAAGTACCAGCTAAATGAAGGCTAAGGTATGAAAGTCAAACACAGCATATTAGGAAGTCACTAGTTTCCTAACGCATCTTGTGCTTCTACAGCAGGCCAAAGAAGATTTATTCTGACTCAGACTCTTATCGTAGTCTCTTTCCATTCCAGTGAAAGCATAAACCTGCAGATTGCCTAATCAAGAATATGACTTCCTAAGAAAGTGGCAAGCTTCAGTGAATCATGAAGTCATCCCACCATTTGTGTCTGATAACTCAATACCTGTAATCTTTGCTCCACTAAACAATCATGAAGGCCATTTAGCTTCCTATTGCTTTTATATCCTGAATGCATGCTCTGAGGAAAGTGCATAGCAAGTAGGTATTTAGTGACACCTTTCACCCGAATTGTCTGCCCATCTTCAATGTAAGAATGTGTTTACAGAAGGCTGGGTTAAACAAGGGACTTCTAATGACTCTCCACATGTAGAGAAGTCTCTTGCTCTCTCTGTTCAAAATAAGTCTGGATTCTGAACTAAACAAATGTACTAAGCTTGTTACCAATTTAACAGTATTTAGGGGAAAAATAATTTGATTATTTTCAGTCCATGTCTCAGGAGTCAGGACCATGTGTCAGAACCCACAGCTGGCTTCTTGCACCGTGTTCTCTCTTTTTGGAAGTCTCAGCTTTTATACAAAGGACTTGGAGACTTAGAAATATGATTAGATATAACAATTTAATGTCCTCATTAATTAAGCCCCTAATATTTTATTCTACCTGGTTAGAAGGTATCCCTTTTTTTCAAAAACACCCGTCACTAGAAAAGAATGTCTCATTTTTCTGTCACATGTTGTTTTTCCTCTTTTGTCTATAGGATTTTGAAGGCATGGTGGAGTAAGAGCTCAGTTATATGAAATAAATGCTGAATCACTGTTGGTAATTATAGAAATAGAATAAATAGTCTAGAATCCCAAGGTAAACTAGATATATTTCAATATTTTATGATCAGAAATGCAGCTACTGCACTTGGAATTAGTCTATTAAAGCTACTTCACAAATTCTCCTGATATCACTTCACATTATTTCCCCTTAAATCTCTATCTTTCTAAAGAACATTTCAATATTGGGTCAGATTATGAATATTAAAGGCTCTCCAAAACCCATGCTAATTTTAAACTACAGGCACTGTGAATTGCAAATCACCTGAACTGCTTAAGCCTCATAGTGTATGTGACTCATCTGGTTCCAAAAATCAGGTAATGAAATTTTCTGTGTTCACATCTCAAATCCCTGAAATACCAAGTCAGTGTTATGATTCTCCACACCTTTCATTTCTGACAGAATTTTAAAAGGGAATTTGTAGCCTCATAAAGACACGTTTTCAGAGTTCCACAGTGCCCCAGAGACTACAGAGTTCTCTTCAAGCACTGGGCAGGGTTTCCCTAGCACCACAACACCCTGCCTTGAACATTGCCACTATGCTTCTCTCCTGGGTCATCCTAAGGTATAATATTAGTATGTGTGACTATAGCACAATGATTTTCAAGAACTTCTTTTTGCTGAGATTCGGGATAGACATATCAGAGAATGCCAATGGAAGGTTACTTTCTGCAGGAATAGTAATTATTCATGAAAATTATTTTTACTTGACTAGGTAATGTATCTAGTTACATTTACATATATCCCTAACATATGTACAGAAAGATGCAAACCTTTTCAAATGCAAACCATAAAACCAGATAAATTCTGTTTTGTAATCCCACCTCTCCTCATCTTCCTCTTCCTTGATGCAGAAAATATCACTATGCTTCATCACAACTCAATAAAAGACAATGAAGGTGTAAGTGATCTGTACAACAGCAGAGAGAAACATGGGGGTCTTGCATAGAGACCTGTTGGACTGCTTAACTAAAATGGATGACAGAAAATACAGAAAACAGCGGACATGGTGCAGTTTTGATAATTTCCTCTGCTGTTTTTGTGTGTTTTATTTATTTATTTATTTGTTTACTTACTTATTTATTCCCACAAGGCTAACGACTGACACAGAAAGACTGGCAAATCTGTGGACAATTTTATGTGCCTTGCCTGGAAACCTCTTAAATACAGAACTTCTTAAAGAGGCTGATTCGTCTGATCTAAAAAGCTTTTATAGGATCCACTTTCTTGAACACTGGAGTTGCTTGTTTCTATCTATAATTTATAAAAATGTTGTGAGTTGGCCCAGGCTAGCAGTTTAGTAGCCACACAGCTGCTCCCTCACTCCATGTGGGGGAGAAAATAGAGAGAATGTGAGTGAAAAAACTCATGGGTTGAGACATGTCCAAGGATACTACTTACTAACTACTTTTTCAGGCAAAAAAAAGAATCAACTTGAGAGAATTGTCATAATTTGTTGATGATTAATATAAATATTTAATTACTGATTTGTGTAACGGAAAACAAATACAACAAAAAAGAAACACACATTAGATCACCCACGAAAAACAGCTTTCTGACTCTTTACCAGGCTCAACTTAACTCTGTTTCTCCAAACTCCACTCCTCCAGCCTCGTTATAATGGCAGGTGACATTCGGTCCCTCCAGAGAGGCAACAAGTGGTGCAGGGTGGGTGGTTACAATGAGGACATACTGATTTCTCTGTGGTGGTCCTTCCTTCTTACACTTTACCTCTACGCAGGTGTGGGTCATCCATGAGCTACAGAGCATATCTTCTCCTCCTCTGTCTTTAGTGTTCCCTCTTCTGTTTCTCATTCTTTTACTTTTCCTCTTCTGTCTGAGTGGCATTTTCTGTCCTTTCAAGATTCTTCTGCCCTTTCTTAGGGCTCAGCTGCGGCCTGCAGTGTGGAGCTGCCTGAAAGATGCTGTGTCTGTCTGAGACAAGGTAGCCCTTGGCCTCTTCTGACACAGGCCACTCTTGCAGACATCCTGCTACCAAAACCTTACCATTAATGCCCAATACTAAAGGAAATATAGACAGTGAAGATCAGATCTTTTTGATACTTAAATTAATGTAAATCTTTTCCATCTTTAAGTTCTTCCAGATTCAGCTTTACTGGATAAAGTGCTTTCTGGACACTGTAAGAACCAGCAAAGCTAAAATGCCCTAGATGACCTGTCCTTAAATCTTTCTATAAAATGTATTCAGAAAACTTTTATTGTTGGAAATACATTGTGGGTAGTTACTTCTGGAAGAGAACTTTTGCTAGTAGTATAACATGTAAGGGACAGACCTTTTCTCCTGAGTTGTAAACATTTAGTATAAGTTTTAATTAACCCTTTTTTTTTGTTTGACCAGCTCAACAAACAAAAGGTCTCTAGTCTATTACAATTAGTTGGCCTTTTGCATGGTAGCACCTTTCCTAGATCTCTATTAGCATTTAAATGAAGAAAGGTCAACCACACATATTATAGCTCAATTGTTCAAAGCCAGCCAAATGATATGAGAAAAAAGTAAATGCTGCAATAAAAGTTAGAGTTAGGAAGCATACTTGGAAGGTATGTTGGCTTAACCCATTTAAAATAAAAGTAGAAAAGCAAGATGAAACTTCTGAACTCAGGTGTTCTGTTCATATTGTTTTCTTTGATTAGCAGTAAAATTGTTTCCTTTTTTCTCTATTGATAAGGCCAAGAATCTGTTTACACAAACTGGAATCTAAAGTTAGTCCAGATTCATTTTGCTTTAGATATAGCAGAATAGCAGAATTCGACCCAAAGGCAAAGTCAGATCACTGACTTCTGCAGTATTAGCTGTTCAGTTTTCCACTTGGCTGTTAATCCTGATAATCAGATTCAGTTTCTGACATAGAATGTTTATACATTCCTTTTACTGGAAGGACAGTTCTAAGGAAAAAATATTTTATATTTGGCATTTTTCTTATACTTTCTCAGAATTATTAAGGTACTCTGGCCAAATCAGAGGTAAGAAATTGTATAAATTAATTTTATTTTGAACCATTGAGTTTATTGTAATTATATTGCCGTCATCCTACCACACTTTCGGTAATCTGTGGAAGTTTTCCGTAAAATACTATAAAAAACAAGTGTTCTTGTTCAGTTCTGTGGGTGTGGGATTGTATACTCGCCTGAATTCTTCAGTTGTATACGCTCCAAGTCTACACTGCTGGTGTACATAGTCCTAATCTCAATGAAGGCAGCTTTAGAGCAGTTGAAAACGAACCATCTAAAACAAAACTGTCATTTGCTCAAACACCTCACATTTCCATTGAGCCACTCAGCAATCTGATCCGCCCACTGTCACTGCCTCAAAGATGTGGGCACTTGTTCATCTGCAGAAACCCTCCACCTCAATGCTGCTCACAGTAACATGTGCGCTCTCTAGCTCACAATCCTTTTCTGTAACATAGAAAGAGAGAGCATTCCCAAGAGACGGGTCACATAATGCTAAAGTAAGCAGCTAAGAAACCTGGGATCTATTGCTGTTTGGAAGGTGTCTAATTCAAGTATTTCCATTAAGAGAGCCTTAACAGTAGCCAATCTACTCACTCAACCATGTGGTAGATAAATTTAACTGAGGCGATTCCACGACAGGTGTTTATTACTGTTAAAGTTGAGCAAACAATTTTCTTAGAATCATAGAATGGAATCATTTGGATTGGAAGGGACCTTAAAGATCATCTAGTTCCAACCCCCCTGCCACGGGCAGGGACACCTCCCACTACACCACATTGCTCAGAGCCCTATCCAGCCTGGCCTTGAACACTCCCAGGGAGGGGGCATCCACAGCCTCTCTGGACAACCTGTGCCACTGTCTCACCACCCTCACATTAAATAATTTCTTCCTAATATTTAGCATAAATCTACCCTCTTCTAGTTTATGGCCATTACCCCTTGTCCTATCGCTCCATGCCCTTCTAAAGAGTCCCTCCCCATCACTCCTGTAGGGCCCCTTCAGTTACTGAAGGAGTTGTTCTTCTGGGAAGGTTTCTTTAGAGTTTGTTTGCACAAGGCACAGTGCTCAGTGGTGCTCTGATTCAAGAATCAGATTGTTAATAGCATTGTAGGTGCTACTAGGCCATAAATCGGTAAGAGAAGCATTTCTATTTTGAAGGGTGCGTTAGTTACCCATGATTATCTTAGATGCAATTTATTTTAATAAATAGAATTACATTTATTGTACTGCTTATCCTTTTGAAAGAATGAAAATACAGCTACATGTAGACAAGATTGTGTGCAATCCTCTACAAAAGCATCCAGTTGACCCCACTGTGATCATTTCTGATTGGTCAAAGTCACATTTTATTTATTCACTTTCCTGATTGGATAAGGATGCTTAAAGACTTGCTCACAAAATAAAATGCATTAAAATGAATACTTTTAGAAATATTTCAGCACATCTTCGGGATTTTATTCCTGCCATAGTCAAATGAAGCCATTTTGTGTATTCATGAGAAACACAGTTTTGCATAATTATAATAGATGCATAAAATTGCAAATTAAAAGTGCTTTTCAAGAGGTAATCTATCCACTTCTGGTTGGTTTCAGGAACAAATATCTTTCAAAAATACCACTTCTTCTATATGCATAATATAGCAGAACCTTATTTTCACCATGCTAATGACTAATGGCTTTGTAAATAAATTCCCTTTACTCCCAGCCAGTCCTCACTGAGTTGATTGCTTGCAAACAGTCCTCATTGATCTCTGGGAAAATCTGAAAGTGAAATAACTGCAGCAGTGTTGTCTAATGTGATGCACCTTCTAGGTCACAGGATAAGGCAATGCTTGTCCTGCCTCTTTAGCTTCTCACTTCACTGCCATCAAATCTACTGCTTCGCTGTATCCAGCCTGTTGCTTTTTTCTCCTGCCCCTTGGCTGGATGAAGCTTATTGACAGACTTGTCCACAACTTCATGGTCATCAGTATAGCAGTAATGAGAGAATCTGAGAGAATTATAAAACTTCTTTAAATTAACAATTTATTTTAGAGAAGACTTAATTTTTTGCTTCTTTTGTTAATGGTGAGGAAGTGAAGAGAAATAGCTTACCTTACATAAGTGATAAGAGAAACAGTCACCAAAATAATAGCTGACACATCCCAAGTTCACTTCCTAGCTTGCTGCAGAGTAGCTCATACCTTTCTGTTCATTCATCTTACCCATATATAATTTAACCAGAGTGTGATTCCATTGCAATACAGTTTCATTCTAACAGATTTTTTTTTTTTATTCTTTGCTTAGTTTTAGTTTTATTTTTTTCCCTAGGGGAAAAAAAAAAAAAAATGTTCTACTCTGCGTTTTCATGATCGTGAGTTTAATTAAAGGTGTGAGTTACTATGTGTGAAGGCACATGTCTGTGTATGTGTGTATGAGTACTCAGCACACTAGCTAGCTAAGCTCTATCCAAATAAAACAAAATGATAAGCAGGAGTGCAAAACTCCACACATTTGCATGCCAGCTTGTGTACAAGACAGAGAGGAATTGCCTCTAATGATGCTTCCTTCCTAGTTAGGGTTTAAAAGGGCAAAACCATCATCAAGGTCACTTTTGACAAACCTATTTATTTTCCATTTTCCACAGTGTTTGCCTTGGCAATCAGAATCCTTCTAAGTTTCTGCTTTATTTATTTATTTGTTATTTTATCTGCACTGCCCCTTCCTCTCCTTTGCCTTTTCCCCCCTTTTTCCTCCTTTGAAAACTCTAATGACTAGAATCAACTAAAATGTCAACATTTGCAATTCTGGGGCTTCATTTAAGCAATAAAAATAATAATTAAAAGGGTAAAACCTTAGAGAGATTTCTTCATTTCTTATGGTTTGCCAGAGATGATACACAATCAAAAAAAGCCAGTAAAAGAATTAATTAGAAACAGCTAAAGCTCAACAAGCTATGCAAGTTAATGAAGCAGAGACGGAAATGTCATCTTTGAGACCCAGAGCTACATAGGCTTGGATAATATATACTCCTGCCTTACTCTCCTAGCTAAACCTCTTTTAATCTCCTCTCTAAAAAATCAATGCTAATGACACTGATTTACTGCTAAATGACAGGCGAATAATGCCACAGGAGCTGTTCTTGCTTAATGGTATCTTAGTTCTAAAGAATGGCAAGGATTTTATTTTGAAGTGTAGGCTTGATTATTAACACTTACATTCAACATTTTTTTTTTATTATTATATTATTTTCCCCTTCTGTTGTCTTTTTTCAGCTGATCCTGAATCAGAGCAAAATTTTCCCTACAAGAAATGGGACTATCTTACAGATTCAGCCTAGGAAACCTAGATCCATCTAGCATACTTTTTTCTTCAAGTTTCTCCTTCTTTTTCTCTCCATCTCCCAGTTGTTATGCTAAAAGCTAAATGAAGAACACGAAAAATTACTGCATACAAACAGCACTTACCAGTGGATCTACCTATGCATGTTCACATTTGCAGAATACTGTATTACTTTGGAAGAATAATCCATTCATTTGAAAAAATGAGTCAGGTGTTGTTAGTAGTAAAATCATCACACTAGGCAAAGGAAAATAAGCATGTTCTCCAAACAAATATTAAAAATACAACAAAACATCCTTTAATGCAAAGTATGGTAAAGTTGTAAGAGAAGATAATGTACATCCTAACCTCCTAGGATTTACGCCAACATCTAACACATCTTGTGCTGTTTCACACAAGCCTGAGATGGATGTCACCTCTGGCACCCTGATCCAAAAAGCTCTGGGTCTCAGTTTTGATAAACATAAAGAGTGTACAGTACTCTTTACCTCCTATTTTACCCTGCTCTGAGCAATAACATATAAATAGATTGGATATTCATTAATACTTTTAATGTTATCTGAGAACCTTAGCTCGAAGCTGCCATATCTCTAAAGCTTTATTACTGCTATCACACAGGAGAGCCATGAGAACTAATTAATTAGTGTTTGTAGAGTATCTTGCAAATGCAAAGTACAACGTGAATATGGATCATTATTTATTATCCTAAAAAATATAAAGATATATGCGAGAGCTTGAGATTCTTTTAAGTCATACTTCTGTTGCATCAAAGTGGGCATAAAACTGCCTTAAGGTACCTGGTACCTGCCAAGGATTCAAAAGCAACAAGGATGATCAAATGTCAGTGAAGCATGATCACTGGTGAAAAGGCTGATGTGGAACCTGATAAAAACCTCCGAATATTCAAAAGATGGAAGTAGGAAGTGAATAATCTGCTCTCCTTATACCCGCTGAATATGACCAGATATAACAGAAGAAAAGAGAAAAAAAAAAAAAAAAAGGATGAAAACTGAAAACTGAATATATTTTTTGAAAGGGGAAGACAGTTTACCTTTTTTCTGAAGGCTTAGGGATTCACTGCTGAAGTTTTGTAAACATTACACACATATCTGACAAGAATGACTAATATATTTGATTTTGCCTTTTGAAAAATTTNCAATGCAAACCACGTTCCCAAGACTGCTATCAATTTCTACGTGTGGCCCCATAATTGTTACTGGAAATGTGGAATTTGCTACCCTTATAGATCAGTAGACATCTTTTTTCCTCCCCACAGTAGAAAGCTTTTCTTAGATCCACAGTTAAATATGGGCTGCAAATTTAGCTTTGAGGAATAATTTTTGGAAGTAATGCTTATAAAAGTAATTTACGAAGAAGAGATACTAAAGCTCCAGAAAGTGAAAGTTTAAGACACCCACAGCTTTCAAGACAACTTGCAGCAAATATTTACCTTTTTCTTTTTCTTTTTCTTTTTCTTTTTCTTTTTCTTTTTCTTTTTCTTTTTCTTTTTCTTTTTCTTTTTCTTTTTCTTTTTCT
>VXAV01006404.1:156767-177615 GCA_013399715.1 Alectura lathami | reverse complement strand
TCTTCCTTATTTGCTTATTTTAATGTAGATATTTTAAAGAGAGAATGCTTAAGGAAAATGGACTCTTCTCTTGTTAAATTTTTCATTCTGACACGATTGATTAGACTGACTGTTTTAGTATGGACAATGACTGGAATTCCCCAGAATGATTAGTTTCCTTCAGCTCCACCATCATTTGAATCCTTTGAACCTTCAAGTCATGTTCATAGCAAGAATTATATTTTTGAGGACACTACAGCTTGCAAATTGGGGAATGGGTTTGTGCACATTTACTGGCAAATGCTGGACATTATTAATTGATGCTGATTTCTTACTACATGCAAGGTCTAAACAATGGTGTTTTAGTGCCAAGTTCTTTCTANAAATCTTAAACATGAAAGTTGTTCATGGAAATTAAAGAAAATAGCACCATGTTTTCTTGCATACAAAGGGCAATCTTCTGCCTTTTTTTTTTTTTCTGATTTGTATAATACTTTATTCTATCCACTCATGTCTTCTGGACATAAATGCTGAGCATAAAAGCTTTTCTATGTCTTCATTTAATAGCTTAAAGCCGCTAAAAACAACAACAACAAAAATGCCATTTAGACAATGGCTTTGGAAAATTTAATTAACATTAAATTAGGCTGAGTATATACATCATAGGCAATTAGGGTAGGGTTGTGAAAAGTACCTTCCCTCTCTGATAATTTCAAATCTTTCAGTGTTAATATTGCAATTAAATTGCTATTTTTGCCCATAGGGTCCACAAAGAATGAAATTTTAATTACTCAGTATGGTTGATCAGACCAAGTTTATTAGTTGTTTTTTTTTTCTCCTCTCAAAATTTCAGCCATTTATTTCCCTCTCCTTCCCCTCTAAGAACTTCTACAAACATTACATTTACTCCCGCATCTTACAAATGGCAAAATAAAGTTACCTTTTATTTATGAGTGATCATTTTTTCTTGTCTATATTTTGAAAAATAACATGGCAGAAAATGATTAAGAGTCTCATTTTACAATATGACTTGTATGTTATTTATTGTCAAAATAAAAGTCACTTTGTGAATTGAAGTTTTTAATCATTTTTCCCCTCTTTCAGGAAATAGTTTTGTCAAAAACAGATGATGTTTGAGAATGCTTGTTTTGTAATGACAGCTATTATCCCTGTAAGAGTTTATCGCTAATTATTCCACCAATAAATATCTGAATACATTTATTTATTTATTTTCCTTTTTAACATCCTTCCTTTTTTACATATTGTTGATGAAAGTGTCCTGACCACCTTTCACACAAAATAAAAGACAGGATATTCAAACTTCTTTGAAAGTATTTTCCCTTCCTTCTTCCATTCACAGGTAATATTCAGAGACTCAATTCAATTTAGCAACGAACATCGTAAAGACCTTAAATTCTTTGTAAATCAGATACTAAATCATTTCTGTTTTCAGGCCTTTCTACGGAAATTACTGTTTCTTTGCCCCAGTTTCCCATGTGAAGGTGAATAATATATTTTTCATCTCTTGTGTTACATCCCACCTAATTTTCTAGGAAAATTAATAATAAATGCTATTGGTCTCTCCTTGTATTAAATAAAGAACAACAAGGACTTACAGGAGACCATGCAGAACTTGTCTGTGGCCAAGTTAACTTTAGTTGTTCTTTGAAGGTACAGGTTTCCATTAGATGGTTATGAAAATATAGGCATACATTGCTCCTCAGTAAAACATGGTGCTGAAGATTCTAACTCAGATGTGAGCGTGTAATTTTGGTAAGATATACCCACAGATGCTTCTCAGAATGCTTCTCAGACAGTCTAGGGCGAATACTCAGGAAGGGCAAAGGCTAGGCAGTAACTGTAGCAAATGAGGTCAAATAATGAGGGGTCAAGAAGTAATTTGGAATCTCAGCCTTAGACAGGTAGCTATAAACTAGCTCTGAAGGTAAAACTGAGAGAAGAGTGTTAATGCCTAAAATCAACGTATTTTAATATGTTACTGCAGAGAGAAATCATGTCAGAACTGATAGTATTCTCTTGGTATTTATGGAGCATTATGATCAGACATCATGTGGACTACAGGGCGTGCTTTCAAGAAATGTGAGAAAAAAAAATTGCTAGTTGTACCCGTCTAATAGCATACCTAGGTACTGGCACCAGTGTGACATGTTAGCACTTTGTCAAAGCTAGACTTCTAGTTATTCACTTAATTTAAACATTAGGATGTAAAAAGGCCACTTTTTATACCAGAATACAAATGTTTGATGTCACATCTGTTCACTCAGTGTGGTCCAGCTGACTCAATGTTCTTTCCCAAAGGAGATGAGGAGGAGAGGCTTATGCTGCACACCTTGTTATTCCCAGTCATGGAGTTCTGAAAATGTCATCCTTCCAGCATTTTGAATTTGTGCAAATTGTTTGGATTATTCAGAGGGTGAGCTGATGCTGATGGTACCACACTGCATCTTTTGCACTAATTATTTCTAACTGATCACTAATCAGACCTTTATTTTAATGATATCTGATCTTGCATTCCATCTGCAGTAGCTACAGACACTATTTCCCTCGTCAGAGCTGGGCAGCTCTTTCTTGCTTCAGTCAGTGATCATGACAACCTCAGGAGGAAAGAGGTACATGTGTAGGTCACAGAGATCAGAAAAGATAGAATTTAGGCAGCAAGACCCTGATGCAAAACATCTAAGGAGAGACAATCTGAAATCGTCATGTGGGACTGTGAACGCCAGTGTGTTAACTAGCAGCTCACAAGCTTTGCCTATCCCTCTGCTACTGCTCCAGTTTAACAGGATTGGCAAAAGGAAACTCTCAAAACTGTCAAACTGGCATGTTTGATGAGGCCAGGTTCTTTTCAACTCCTATGGCATTGTCATTTTTTTCATGCAGTAAAAGCTTGTTACCTGCTCACAAACATAGTCTTGTTTCAAATCTCCTTGTTCTGTTTCCACTGCTTATTTCTGTATTTTCCCAATAATACAGCATCAAACACAGAAATTCTTGGACTGCTGCACTCTTGAGGCTTACTAATTTTGTCTTCCTCCTTCCAACCAGTAAGTTCCCAAGCTTAACATTTTCCCTCTGTCATTCTTCTATTTAAGAACAAAAGCAAAAGGAGATTGTTTAGCTAGATCTAACCCATTGCAAATGATTTATGTAAGTAGACAGACAAGTAAATACAACATCCTCTCCATGAACTCAAATAATACTGATTTAATAAAACACATCGGCAGCTGGACAAGAGAGCACATAATGAAGCACGGGGCTGGCCAAGTGAGATTGCATACTAAAGCATGGGCTATGAGAGCACAGCACAGATGTCACCAGCTCTGTAAGACATTAACACACAAAACATACGAAATGAGAAAATATACATTTACATGGCATGAAGTGAAACTGCTGTGTGCCATTGTGGATATGGTGTAATAACCGGTTTCTATCATTTTTTTTCAGGTCATCTAATGTGATGTAATCTGTTCTAACCTGCTATTGTGCCCTGCTTTTGGTGCCTGAGCACCAGAGTTCTGCATGGAACATTATGGGACTGCTGTGGTAGTGATAAAGCAAGCAAAAGTTACAACAAAGTATGCAAAAGGAGTCAAACAATTTCTACGGCAGCAAAGCATCTTTGTCCATGATGCAATTAGCCCGCCACATTCACTTCTGTGTGTCTGAGCAAAAGCTCTCTGTTGTGTCTCTCTGACTTCTGGCATGACAGAAAGTGATTTTTTCCATTTGGAGAATATTGAGATCATGTAAGCTTTGCCAGGAGTTGTAAAGTGCAAAGCCAGAAAATGAGGGAGGCAGATTTTCATTACAATTGCGGTTTTACTGTATGAACTGCTTTACCTATACTCAAGGCATTTTAAGTTTTAGTGCTGTGACATGGCTACTGCTGTAGTCCCAGGCTTTGGGTGAAAGTGGGTCAAGAGGTAACTCCATCCATTGGTGATGAGATCTGTGATGTCTCCTGAATGTCTGGGCCACTGAAAGTGGAGATATTATCTGTACAGGAAAGATACTGAATTTTGAACTTTCCTGCTTGGTTGAAGAGGAAAATGCCCCTGCATGCACATAGAGCGGGATAAGGTTTTGTTAACTGTTTGGTTTCTGGAAACAGTGCTACCATTATGACATTTATAAGATAAAGGCTCCAATTTCTGCTTTGAGTTACTAGCTTAATTCCACCCTCATTGCACTCATCTATCCTCAGTTTCAAAAGATTGCACAGAGCTTTGATGCTGGACATTGATCTGAAGCATCACTCTGTGGGTTTTAGTTCCCAGCCACAATGAGTCTTCTACACTGTTGTAGATATTTTATATTTAATGTTTCCTACTTCATGATAGGAACCAGAAAACCAGGACCCTTGTAACATAAATACCTATATCAGCCAGGCAAAACAGGATCTTCACAGATCTGTTAATAGTCTGAAAGACTAGATAATGAAAAGGGTTATTTGATGTTTTAGGAAGTATATATCTGTATCTAAAAGCCTTTAAAAAGCATGTCCTTTTCTATACATTTCTGTTTGATCTTCTTATACCTTAGACATGCAAACCAGTAGTGAAGCACCAAGTATTATTATCTGAGGAGAAGGGATTAGACAGAGTCTTCTTGCCAGTTCTGCCAGATGAGCAGGCATGGAGAAAACAGAGAATACTAATTTTAAGTACCGATGGTAAAACATTTTTCTCTCTGTGAGAAAATCATCATGATTTTTATATGACTGCTGTTGCAAGTCAGAAATTGTACAAAATTCAGGGAGTTTCTCAGCATTCACGCATGTGATATACTTGAAGGAGACAATGGCTAAGATACACAAAAAGCTGCATTAGGCACCTGGTTGTCTGAGGACAGTAGCGAAGATAATGTCTTGCATTAGGCCTAGATTTACAGGAGTTAAGTACTGATTTTCAGAAGAGGACTGTAGTTCATTTTCAAATAATAGGATAAGACAAGCAAAGGCAGAACATTCTCCTAAGCTGTGTGACAAGGAAACAGAAAATTCTCCACGGTTACATAGACCCTAAGGACTCCTTCTCTCATCTATAATTAACTTCTTCCATATAGACATTGCCTGACCTTGTCTGTACTGTATTGTCCAGTCCTTTTACATGTCATACGGCATATGGCTTGGTAGCATAGCTTGTGTCTCAATGTCAGTGAATGTCTAGGGCTTGGGTCTCATTAATATTTATTTATTTATTTATTTTCCCCTCCACTTTATGATATCAATGGCTAAAAGAAAAGTTGTAAGGGTTTGGGGGTAAAAAAATGTCTTCAAGTCTTTGCAAGGGTATTTAAAGATGGAAAAGTAGAGTCATAGGACGGTTGCAGCCAAAGGGTTGTAGTCAATGGCTCTACATCCAGGTCGAGGCCGGTCACGAGCGGTGTCCCCCAGGGGTCTGTCTTGGGACAGGTGCTCTTCAACATCTTTATTGACAACTTAGACTGTGGGATCGAGTGCACCCTCAGCAAGTTTGCTGATGACACCAAGCTGAGTGGTGCAGTTGATACCCCTGAAGGAAGGGATGCCATCCAGAGGGACATGGACAGGCTGTAAAAGTGGGCCCACGAGAACCTGATGAGGTTCGACCAGGCCAAGAGCAAGGTGTTGCATTTGGGTCGGGGCAATACCAGGTATGAGGACAGCCTGGGAGAAGAACTCCTTGAGAGCAGCCCTGCGGAGAAGGACTTGGGCGCCGTGATTGATGAAAAGCTGGACATGAGCCAGCAGTGTGCTCTCGCAGCCAGGAAGGCCAATGGCATCCTGGGCTGCATCAAGAGAGGGGTGGCCAGCAGGGAGAGGGAGGTGATCGTCCCCCTCTACTCTGCCCTTGTAAGGCCTCACCTGGAGTGCTGTGTCCAGACCTGGGGCTTCCAGTATGGAGGGGAAGTGGAGCTATTGGAGCGGGTCCAGAGGAGGGCCACCAAAATGATCAGAGGGCTGGAGCACCTCTCCTATGAGGAAAGGTTGAGGGAGTTGGGATTGTTTAGCTTGGAAAAGAGAATGCTCCAGGGACACCACGTTGCAGCCTTACAATACTTGAGAGGAGCTTACAGGCAGGAGGGGGGGCGACTTTTTGCAAAGATGGATAATGGTAGGACAAGGGGGAATGGGCTAAAAGTGAAAGAGGGGAGGTTTATGTCAGACATCAGGAAGAAATTCTTCCCTGAGAGAGTGGTGGGGCTCTGGAACAGGCTGCCCAGAGAAGTTGCGGATGCCCCTTCCCTGGATGTGTTCAAAGCCAGGCTGGATGGGTTCCTGGGCAGTTTGATCTAGTGAGCTAGTGGCTGGCAGCCCTGTCCATGGCAGGAGTGTTGGAACTAGATGATCTTTGAGGTCCCTTCCAACCCAAGCCATTCTATGATTCTATGATTGTATGATTGTATGATTGTATGATTGTATGATTGTATGATTTGATGATTCGATGATTCGATGATTCTATGATTCTATGATTCTATGATTCTATGATTCTATGAATAAAGAAGAAAATTAAATTTCTCATTTGAAGTATGAAGACTTTTTAGGTCAGAATCATACAATATGTTTTGTCCACTTTCTTGATTATCAGCTGCAAACTAACTGTGGCTGTTTTTCTGATTGAAGAGCAAATCAGCCTCACCACAAATATTGTTTGATATTTTATATGTTTTTATGTTATTTTTATTTTTATAGAGAGACTGAGAGAGATATTAGGAGGGTTAATTTTTAGTTAATTAACCATTATTGAAGTCTTAAAGATTACGAGAACGAGTTTAGAAACTAAAGAATTTCCTATATTTAAAAGCAGTGTAAAGTAACCTACATGGTTGACCAGTACCTAATGGTTGCTTTGTACTGAGGGCTAAATTCATTGCCTGTAACACTGACACCTCAATGTGATGTTATAATTTGGCTTTGTTGTGGTACCACAGCAACAAAATTCAGCTAATATGCCAATGCTCAGTACTTTGCAAGATCTCACACATCAGCCGATTTAGCTGAAGGTTTCCAAGTTTAATGTCAAGCGCATGAGCTCATTGCATGCTCTGTTCTTTTCCTGGCCTTGAAGATTTGAATGAAGTTTTCACTTTTCTTTGCTAAGGCAGCTAATCTTACCACTTCTCAAGAAGACAGTCTATTTGTACTTTTACATACATTTGTTCATTGTTATGTGCATGTACTCTGTAGAAAAGTTTGTGTAAGTGGATTTCTAAACTTTCCCATTTCTGCTTGAACTGATGTTAGGATGAGATGTTCCAGAAGCAGTGTTTGCTACAGTAGCTAGTTTTTAAAATTAAAATATCACATATAAATGAAACAGAGAAGGTGCTCAAGTGCCTTTCAGAATCCATTCTTCCTGGGGTGGTGCTGAAATTCTCTTACTAGTTGGTGAGAAACAAGCTTTCATAAGTCCCACTTAACTTTCTTAATGGCCAATTTTAAATTCATGAGATCTTTCTTTTACATGTAGTGTTTAAAAAAACAACCAACCAACCAAAAACTATAACAACCCAAAAAAGTCTTCTCTGTGCACATACAACAGAAGTTTCAAAAGCATAACTTGTTAAGAAGATTGCAAAGAATTCTATGGAGGGAGAAAAAAAAAAAAAAAAAAAAAAAAAAAAAAAAAAAAAAAAAAAGAGGAGAGGAAACAGAAAACAAACAAAAAAGAAAAACAAAGCAGTAACTTTCAGAAGTTCCTAGAAGTTATACAAAGATGATTTGAAAAACTCCAGCACATCAGTTTTCAAAAGCTGTGTCAAACCCCTGGGACAGAAATTCACAACATAAATGGTAATTTGTGCATTTATTTGTCATCTCCCAGAGGGAAAATATGTTAAGATTTGGACTTTTTACTACAAAATAGGGAAAAGAAAGTGTAGAAAGGGAGAAAATATGGACAGCAAAGAAAATTGTAAGAAAGAGGTTTTTTTATGTGTGCCTCGGCTTAAGTATTTATCTCTTTTTTCTTTTTCTTTTTCTTTTTTTTTTTTTTAATTCTCTTTACCTCTGACCTTCACTGAGCCCTGAACCATGAAATTCATCCTAAGTTTTATATATGCAGTGAAAAATTTGCATATAAAAATCTAGTGCTTCTTGGAAGTGAACACAAAGTCACCAGCTAAGTAAACATCAAGAACAAGCTTTGGACCTTCCAGATTTGCTCAGTAATTTTCAAGGACAGATATAGAGCTGGGCAAGTGATGTGGGCTCTATAGCAGGTGGCTGAGATCCTGAACAGGAGAACTCATGCTTGTTGTGCAGAAGAGTATAAAAACACTTAAGACTTAATTTCTTCTCTATGGCTGTTAATTTGAGCAGTGGTCCTATGCAAGCCCGAGGATATCAGATGAGGCAAAGCTTTAATTGATCTTATGTGAGAGCCTGAAGTAAATATGACCTCCCATAATGGGAGAAATCTGTTTCTGGAGTTAGTAATCGTCTGTGCTGGTGGTTCTCCAGTTAGTAGACCAGTGGGTTGGATCAACAGCTGGTTCATCATCTTTGCATTGATTAAGACATGGCTGGGATGTGCAGGGAGTTCTGTGTAACATGATGGTAACTTCAGATCCTTGCTTCTTTTCTGAATATTGTTCCTACTTGCTTCTATGACATCCTACACCTACGCTCTGTTACCTCCTTGTTTCATAGCAAAATCCTATGCTAGTGCTGGAAGTCAAATTAATGTATGCCCATCTAGAGAAGAAGATTCAAATATTAATAACTTTACAGTCCTTTCACCAAAACAAATGAACAAACAAAATATTTTGTATTTAAAAAAAATACATTTTTTTTACAAAATATTTTTGTATTTTGTTTTTATAAAGCAACCTTCTTATTTAGGGAGGTATAACACAACCTGCATGTGATATCCAGAGTGTTAACAAACTTGCTTGCTTAATCTGGACAGTTTGCTGTCTACAAGTCAGGTCTTGAATTCCCCAAGAAACATTTCTTCTCTGTCTCTTTTCTGTACATATCCTTGAGCTGATCAGCCACATGAGCAGCATTAGGTATGAAATAAGAAGCCTGACCTTTGGAATTGGCTCTCCCAGCTGATCAGTTCAGCACTGATTTGCCTGGCATATTTTGACAGCGCTGGGATTTGCACATGGGAATTGCACATGTCTGGATGGGAAAATATTTTAGTGAGAGGAAAGTTCTATAGAGAGAGGTAAGGTTAAGAGAGAATTTCGCTGAACAGAGAGCTGCAGTTTGTCTGGTTATTTTAGAGACACCCTGTGGTGTATAAAATCAGATTTCCATCAGTCTTGCATTGCTTATGCATTCATTGTGTTCACAGTCAAATAAAAGAATATTTTATAAATATGAAAAAAAATTAGGATACAACATGGCAGAGCTTCTGAGCAGCATCAGATTTCCAGAAGAGTAAAAATATCAGCACATGGTCAACTTCCATTATCCCAGTCCCTCTGAAGGTAGGATCTGAGGCTGTACCTAATATCCTTGTTTAGAAGATAACTTATTATTGACAAGTCTTTGAGTATTTACCATTTATTTTAATGATGTAAGTGGATCGCTTGTGCCATCAATGTTTCCTGAGCATTTATTTTCATGTACATTTATGCCCTAATGCACAGCTATGTCTGAGCATTTTGTCATAGTTTCTTTATCAGTTCTAGCACCCAGGCTATCATTAAGAACTGTGCACTCCATTTGCTGCAGGAAAAGTGTGATTTTCAGAAGCTTCTTCCTCTTCAGGGAGCACATGCAACAAATGGCTGTGAGATTTAAAGATAATCCAAGACAGCCAACTAATTCTGCAGTGAGGAAATCAAATCCAAGAAATAAAGGATGAGATATCAAAAATCTGTGTGTGGCTTACAGTTCCCACTGGGTTTTATGGAGCCTCCCTACAGCCTCTGAAACTGCGGTGAGAAGCACCGAGCAAGGCACTGTGCAGCAGCAGTTCTGGTAGAAAAGGTGATAGCCTGTAAGTCAGGAAAGTTTGCTGTAAAATGACATTGCGAATCAAATGATGATTAAAAGGTTTTTACTTAAATAATGATATCAATCTTAAATAGATCTGACAATAGTACTTGCCATCAGTGGGGCTTAAAGAGCTTTCCATGGGAAGATGAAATCAACAGTAAGATGAGAAGTGACTCCTGGATCAGCAGCAGAACTGAGAACAGAATTAAAGTCCTCTGAATTGCAGCACATCTTTCTTTGGGCCATTCTAGTGTATTCGTCTTTAAAGTGTTGCACTCCTTCACCTTGATGTATGTGTGATCATAGCCCTAAAACAAAGCAAAGTCGTGTGACAAATGTCTGTGGGAAGAGCCTGTTCAAATTCTACTAGTGCATCCTGGCATGGTTTATTACCATACATACACAGCTTGTTAGACAGCAAAACAAGACTTTCTTGTGGTTAAGGTATGTGATACAGAAAAAGTCAGATAAAAATTGCACCTCTGCTACCATTCTCCTTTCTGATTCCGAGCATGGTTGTTAATTTGTTAAACCTTCTAACCATACAACAGGGAAAGCATTTTGCACCTCTGGTGAAAAGAGCTATTTTAAACAGCAGATACAAACTAATTCAGATTACTAACGAATTTTGCTTATACTGATTTAAGATTTACACATTTAAGATATACACATTTAAGATGTACAAATATTAGATCTTAGTTTCCTTTTCCAGACAAGCAATTTAATATTTTCCAAATTTTCCTACTCTTTCTGCCCTAATGCTTCTTTACACTTTCATTTCCGTTGTGTTTCTCAGCTACCATATACATGTAGGCTCAGGGTTTTCTACAAGTCTCAGCTTTAAGAGGATTTTAGAAATAGCATTTCAGTAAAGAATATTTTTCTACACACACCTCACTAGAGTGGTAACTTACAGGTTGTTGCCAGATTCACATTGTCTATGTTGACATTATCTATTGGTTAAGCATCCAAAATTCTTTCCTGTTCTCAGATCTTGTTCATTCACAATTTTCAGAAAGTAAACTGGAGTGGTGGGAGAGGAGGTAGGTACTGGGCAGGAGATCTGATGTTCTTCAACAAAGGTATGATTTGGACAGGTAGAACACCAGGATATTGGGGTACTTCACAATACACACTGAGAGATCCATCTAGACACAGAAGCAGAGATTATACCTAAAATATTAGCAATGCATTTGCAAATGTTTCATTGTTTTCCTGTGCAGCCCTTAAGTGCCTAGGAAAAAATGCTTAATCTTGGAGTCAGGGCTTCCAATGAGCACAAACCAAGTAGGAGTTTATCACAGCAGACTCTAGGAGGGAAGAGAATATGAGAAAAGCAGCCATGTTCCCACTGATGTAATCACGCCAAGGGTGCAGAAAGCAGTTGGGTGGCAGTGGTCCCACTCCCTGCCCTTTCTGATCCATAGTCCTTCAGAGCATTAAGCACCTAAATCCTGCCTCTTTTCATGTGCACCACATTCAGGCTGCTTCTAAAAGAGGCAATGGATAAAAGCAATATTTTGTCATTTGGACATCAATATACGGAAACCAGGGAAAATCTGGCATCCAGGCATTAATTCCCTGTAAGTGAAACAGTAGTCATTCAAGAACTGTAAATTCCCTGTCACCAAATGCTACAGAAAGGGTGATGTTATATAGACAAAACTAAGTGAAATGAGCAAAATATTACAATACATAATGATAAATAAGGAAAAAGAAGGTGACTTCCAAGTCCTGCTGAAGGAATTTTACAATCAGATAGCATTTTCTCTTCCTTTATCAACTATTCAAAACTATTTACCAAATATATGCATTTTTTTTTTTTCTGATAAAAGTACGGTGTGAATTTAGCTTGTGAACAGATGGTTGTAAGTACATAAAATTTAAAATCAGAAATTCAAGATGGTGTGAGCAGACAAATAAATCATATGATATATTTTTCTGATTGGATGAGCAAACTGCAACTCTTAAAATCAAAGTTCCATTGCAAATAGCAGCATTTTGTGAAATTCACCTTCTGTTAGTATTTTATAATAGTTGTCTAAAATTAGCTGTTCCCAGGAACAGCCCAGGCAGCAAACTCATCAACTAAAATAAGCACAGAAAACAAACACAGAGTGGGGGCTAACTTAGCCACTGAGTACTTGTTCCAAATTTCAAGCAAAGATTAAGTTCAAGATCATTTAAAAGTACAGTTTCCCTGGCTCTATCAAAAGTAAATATGTGATACAAATGTGCAGGGAAAATGAAAATAAAATTAAATAAGTAACATAAAATAACATAAAATAATAAAACAGAAATCTCAGCACAAGGAAACAGAGTGAGATAAGCATAACATTGGCAAGCCAAATAAATAAATGTTCACACACAAAATCATGCTAACAAAAAAATCTTCAGCTTTGAGCAAATAACACTGGAAAATTTTGATGAGTCTGGGAAGCTAACTGGTTTACTATCTGGAACTTCAGGCATTTGCCTCAAACCTTGTACTAAGCACTTATCTGGCTTGAGTAAAAAGACCAAAAACATCTCTCCTCCCATCTGCCCCCCAAGCACTGTAGTACTTTCTCACTGTTTTGCAGAGGAACCTGAAGCCCTTCTTCCATTAAAACAGCAAACTTTGTATATTAGTATTGCAGATGGAAGGAAAGTTTTTGACTGTATACGTGTGATTAGTAAATACATATTGATTAAAAACACCATGTTTTACTCATCTGTAGTAGTCTGAAGAGAGCTTCATATAATGAAGTTTTATTTTAACATAAAGGTTTGTGGTTGAGCCAGAGACTAGTATGTAAGATGTGGGTTCAGACTCTGGATTTTGAAATTTTAACATTTTTTTTTAACGATTTTTAACAAGTATTTGCAAAACATGGTATAATTTTGGTGTTCAGATGATGTAAGAGAGAATATCCTATGATATATCTCTGATGTTAAAGAAAAAAAATCATTTTACTGTTTTCTAATGTGTTGTGGTAAGATAGAATTCAAAACACTACGATTCATAGAGATATTTCTTATATCACACTTCTACTTTTAGAGGAATTAATTTGATCTAAGGCAAAACACGCTAATTCCTTCTGGAAGGAACATTTCTGTCTCCCTGTAACAGAACTGAAAAAACTTATGAGAGACCCCAGTGTCCTTTCAGCAGATCTCCAACTTCCTCCAAGAACTTGTTCTGCTAATATGAAACAGTTGGATAAAGCAGGTTCTCTCCGGGTTAGAGAAGAGAGAAAAGCTCTCAGGATCAAGACTGTAAAAGGTGTATCAGACCTAAATTTAGAGCTTCTTATCTTCTAAGCTGTCTCCAGCATACAGATGAGAAAGGTTTTAGAATCTCACCTAAAGTAAAAAAGGAAAGTGAAGAGTAATATCACAGAGTAATATCACATGAATTTCAAGTTACATTAGGCTCTACTAATGTTATTTAGTTTTAATATGTGCTTTAATAAATTAATAAATAAATAACCAACCTGCTTCATTCTCTCTTGTGACCTTATGCCAGCCTGACAAGACCAAAAGTTCTTGTTACGTTTTGACCCTAGAAAAGATGTTTGATTTCCATCTTATCTGATTCTTCACAACAGACTGCTGTGCCATAGAAATTCCTGAGCTGACCCTAACAATTTTCTTGCCCCTGGGTGAGGAAACAAGCCTTGCAGGAATGTCGGTTTGTTATAAAAACACTCTTGTTAATGCTAATGGCTCTCTTCCTTGTAAAGACCCATCAAGTCTTCCCCTGAGAAATAATCCAAGGAAGAGAGTATGTAGAACTCCTTGGAAAGACAGTGGCAGTAACTGGAAGAACACTGTGGGTTTGTCCTGTTGCTGGGTTAAACATACAAGCCTCAATTCTGCCCCAGGCCCATCTCCTACTGAAAGTGACCAGCAGCCAACACCTCCGGGTCTTTTATTTTCACTGGGAAGTGGCTGTTTTACAATTTGAACATATGTTGGGTGAATGCAGGCTTGCTGCAGCCACAAAACAGTACAGTAAACATTTCACTAACAGTCGGTTTTGAAGCCAGATATAAACACACTAATATAGCATAACTGTCAGCAATTTTGTATCTAGTGGCTCAGAAGAATAGCACAAGAGCTGGTAGCAGAACACAATCCTACTGACCGTGATGGGCCCTAGTCCTGGTCTTTTGAACTTGTTATCAGCTTGCTGTGAGAACTTCTTGTGTGAACCTGAGCATGGTACCAGGTTTTCCTTGTTGCCCTGTCATCTTAAATGTAGGATAGCAGCAAAGACTTTGAAGGTATGGGCACAGGTCAAAAGCAGAGGACCTAGGACTGCAGTCAACTCACTGATGTGCAATTACTGATTACGGAAGCAGTACAGTTTTGAAAGCTGTGAAGAGACAGCCTTCACTGAAAGAAAAGAAACAGTAACACAATGAGGGACAAAAATTACTATATCAAACTACAGGAGAAGGCATCTGCTGCAGCCAGGGAACGTAGTAACCTCCTCTCAGTTTTGGCAGCACAAATGCATTGGCCAAGAGCTAGGCATTGACTAGAAATTCAAACACTTTATAACAGAACAAGACCTCAGATTTGGTGGGGCAATCTCTTATAAAACAGCTCTTCAGCCTGATCATTTTTACCTCATCAATTAACATTGTAAAGGAGTGTAGTCACCACCACTAACTACATGCTGTAAGCTCCATGACACTACGTATTCGTACTTAATTTAGGACTTATTGTTAAGCATTAACTGAGTTGAATATGCAATGATAATAATTGTTAACGAGTAAGAACAAATCATTAAAATAATATGTATTTTTAATGAACATCAATCTAGTAAACTGTTCTTTTAAAGTTTGAACGGGCTCAATTGATTGGTCTTTTAAATACTATCCTCAGAGCAATTTCAATTCCCTTATATATATATATAAATATATATCTACACACACAGATATGCAATATATATACTACATATCTATATAAATATGTATTCATTTGCAACATGTATATGTCAAGAATAGAAGTGTTAAATGTAGCTAACAGAAATATGTGAGAATTATAATCTTTCCAAATTATTGCAGCATTTGTTAAGTGTATGATACTAAACTGCTAGGAATATGAAAGTACGACCTTTATTTGACAAAATTCTTTTGAACAGGAAATGGACAGCATAAGAATCTGGTCAGAGAGCACCTGAAGTGTAGGACAAGGAAACGCCAGCTGGAAAAGAAGCCACAGTGGGGGCCCCACTCACGTCTGTACACTAACGCACGGAGTATGGGGGACAAGCAGGATGAGTGTGCAGGCCTGCAGGGCTATGACATCGTTGGCATCACCGACACGTGGTGGGATGGCTCTCACAAGTGGAGCATAGGAATCAATGGATGTAAACTCTTTAAGAAAGACAGGCAGCGGATAAAGGGAGGGGGTGTTGCTCTCTACATCAATGACCAGTTGGAGTCCATGAAGTTCCACCTGGCGATGGATGAGGAGCAGACAGAGTGCTTAAGGGTCAGGGTTAAAGGGAACGCAGGGGAAGGGGACCTCATAGTAGGGGTCTGCTACCGGCCACCTGATCAGGACGAGTGAATAGATGAGGCCCTCTACAGACAGATAAGACGAGCTTCACCTTCACAAGCCATGGTCCTCATGGGGAACATCAACCACCATGATATTTGTTGGGAGGACAACACAGCAGGGCACCAGCAATCAAAGAGGTTCCTGGACTGCATTGGTGACAACTTCCCCTTTCAAGTGACAGAGGAACCCACAAGGAAAGGTGCTGTGCTGGACCTTGTCCTCACAAACAAGGAGGGGCTAGTGAGTGATGTGAAGCTCAAGGGTAGCCTTGGCTGCAGTGATCAAGAAATGGTAGAGTTCAGGATCCCTAGAGAGTCAAAGAGGATGAGCAGCAAGCTCACTACTCTGAACTTTGAGAGAGCAGATATCAGCCTCTACAGTGATCTGCTTAGCAGAGTGTCACGGAACAAAGCCCTGGAGGGAAGAGTGGTTGTAACGGTTTTCCACAGGTATTCCATATCATGACATTGTGTAATAAGCTGACACAGGTGGGAGGCCAGCTAAGGGAAACTACAGCCCCCAGAATGCTCCTGTTCCTTCCCACGTGGTTTCCGGGTTCCAGGAGTTCCTCCTCTGTTTGGTCTCTGATTGCCATTGTGGACTCACACGTATATTTTCTTTTGTATATATATTTTCCAGTTTGTCAGATTTATTAGTCTCAATCCCTTTGATATTGTATTCCTGTATTTGGAAGGTCCGCCCACTGTAAGCGAAGATCAGGTTTGAGACCATCTAAAGAACCTGCAAGTGCAAAAGCCCATGGGACCCGATGGGATCCATCTGCAGGTCCCGAGGGAACTGGTGAATGAAGTTGCCATGACACTGTCCATCATATTTGAAAAGTCATGGCAGTCTGATGAAGTTCCCCCTGACTGGAAAAGTGGAAACATCACCCCCATTTTCAAAAAGGGAAAAAAAAGGAAGATCTGACAAACAACAGGCCAGTCAGTCTCACCTCTGTGCCTGGCAATATCATGGAGCAGATCCTCCTGAAGGATCTACTAAGGCACACGGAAAATGAATATGAGGTTATTGGTGACAACCAGCATGACTTCACTAAGGGCAAATCGTGCCTGACAAACTTGGTGGCCTTTTATGATGGAGTAACAGCATCAGTGAATAAGGGAAGAGCAACTGATGTCTCCTACCTGGAGTTGTGCAAAGCATTTGACACTGTCCCACATGACATCCTGGTTGCTAAACTGGAAAAGCATGGGTTTGATGAATGCACTACTGGCTGGATAAGGAACTGGCTGAATGGACACACCCAGAGAGTTGTGGTCAAAGGCTCAACGTCAAAATGGAGACCAGTGGCAAATGGAGTTCCTCAGGGATCAGTACTGGGACCAGTGCTGTTTAACATCTTTGTTGGCGACATGGACAATGGGATCGAGTGCACCCTCAGCAAGTTTGCAGATGACACTAAGCTGTGTGGTGCTGTTGATGTGCTAGATGGAAGGGATGCCATTCAGCAGGTTCTGGTCAGGCTTGAGAGGTGGGCCCATGCCAACCTCATGAAGTTCAACAAGGCCAAGTGTAAGGTCCTGCACCTGGTTGTAGAAATCCCAAGCACAAATAGATGTTGGGTGGAGAATGGCTGGAGAGCAGGTCTGAGGAGAAGGATTTGGGCGTGTCAGTTGATGAAAAGCCAACAATGTGCGCTTGCAGCCCAGAAGGCCAACCACATTCTGGGTTGCATCAAGAGAGGGGTGGCCAGCAGTACGAGGGAGGGGATTCTGCCCCTCTCTTCTGCTCTCGTGAGACCTCACCTGGAGTACTGCATCTAGTTCTGGGGCCCCCAACACAAGAAGGATATTGAGCTGTTGGAGGGGGTCCAGAGCAGGGCCACAAAGATTATTAGCAGGGCTGGAGCAGCTCCCCTGTGAAGGCAGGCTGAAAGAGTTGGGGCTGTTCAGCCTAGAGAAGAGAAGGCTCCGCAGGGGCACCTGATAGCGGCCTTCCAGGACCTGAAGAAGGCCTACAGGAGAGCTGAGAAGGG
Organism: Alectura lathami; assembly: GCA_013399715.1. Lineage (NCBI taxonomy): Eukaryota > Metazoa > Chordata > Aves > Galliformes > Megapodiidae > Alectura > Alectura lathami. The sequence continues at coordinate 160,126 of VXAV01006404.1, read as the reverse complement.
ACTCTTTAGAAGGGCATGTAGCAACAGGACTAGGAATAACGGCCATAAAGTGGAAGAGCGGAGATTTAGGCTAGATATTAGGAAGAAATTCTTTCCAGTGAGGGTGGTGAGACACTGGAATGTGTTACCCAGAGAGGCTCTGGATGCTCCCTCCCTGGCAGTGTTCAAGGCCAGGCTGGATGGGGCTCTCAGCAACCTGGTCTAGTGGGAGGTGTCCCTGCCCACAGCGTGGGGGTTAGAACTAGATCGTCTTTGAGGTCCCTTCTAACCCAAACCATTCTATGATTCTATGATTAGCAATCCTTTCCATGACTAAACAAAACAAGAGATGATACAGCAAAACACTGTGTACTTATGTTTAAACATCTCACGTTGTGTCAAAGTAGAAAGTGATAGCCACGTTGCTACTGAGTTATCTTTGATCAACAGCCTCCATAAATAATGTATTTATATGAAAACAGCCAATTTCTCTTACTTCTCTTCCATGCAAAACCCAGCACTCCAAAATGACAGGATTTCATTCCTCTAAACAATGGACAGAATAGAGCAAATCATGCTAATTTTAGTTTGCCAAATTCACTGAAATTTACTTATTACTAGGTCATAGGATTTACCAATAGCTTTTGTTGGTTTATCTGTAATGTTCCTTAGAGATCAAATATGCTGGAATTAAGTCTTGGACCTCAGGACAAAAGGTTCTGGCTGGCTTGTGTCCACAGTATTTGGGCCTTAATGAATGAATAATATTTGTAGAATTAAGGCAAAATGAAAATATGCAGCGTTTATGTTTAGATAACATACCTACCTGGCTCAATATATAGAGCTAGCCATCTAGGCTTCTATATGTTTTTGCTTTACAAAGAGGTTTCCTGAATATATCTTTTCATCTGGCTTATTTGAGAAGATTATTTTAAGAAGTGGTGATCTCTTTTGATGAAGTCCCAGAAGCTTCTTATAAAAGTGTCCCTGCAAGTTCTCCCTCTACTGATGGTAATGTATATGGGTGATTTCCTACAATGTGAAGATTATAAACGTTGGTGTGAAAAGAATTTTGTACTAGTGAGCACTATATCTAGCCAATATTCTAACTGAGCAATCAATTACCTTATCTATGTAAAATAGATGTTTCTTCAAGTGTAAAGAAAATAAGATGACCTTCAAAACTAATATGGATGAAGGAATTTCTCATTGATTATTTACTTGCTGCCTTCTTTCAGAACTCTGAGGCAGGAGACTTGATCTTTTTATCTTAATTCCCTGAACTTGTGAACAAAGATCATACAAGGGCCCATGCAGGTGATTTATGGGCTTCCATTTTCTGAGATTACCGCCAACTGCAAAGAATGATTTTTCAGAGATGACACTATAGGGCTTTTTAACATTTTTCTCTTATTTCCTTCTAGTAGAACCATTTGGTATGAGGTGCACTCCATGTTACAGGTACACAGTTAATGTCTTCCTTAGCATCCATGGGTAGGGGTTCAAAGAATTTGTCTTTTCTGCTGCAGATACCTTTAGATTCATAGGAGATGGGCTTGTGTTGAAAAATATCAAGTGCAGTATAAAGCTAAAGGTTATTCAGGGCCACGTTTTACCACTGCTCATTGGTAGTTCTCTATGAATTAGTGCAAAGTATGTGTATGATTTCAGTTTGAATAATAAAATATCCCTGTAAAACTTTCAGATTTCCAAAAAGATGCCATCACATTAAAAATAATGAGCCAAATACTCAGCAGCTGTTGATGTAAAACAGCATAGCTCTCTAATCTTAAAAATACTAATTTACTTTCATGGATAATCTGGTACATAAGTAGTCACTAAAGAATATATTTGATTAGTAAGATTAAAGTTTGCATTGGGATATATTTATTTCTTTCTGTTTAGAGAAAATAAGTGCATCAGTCACATAAATCCTGGCACCTTTTTTCTGAGTTCTTCAAGTATTCTAAAGACACAATTTGCAAATCTGAAGAGTAAAATCCTCATGCTACTGTAGTCAGTAAGGCAAAATTCCCCTTCATATCAAAAAGAACACGGTTTCACTTCTGGATTCTCAGCCCTTCATGTAAGTGCTTCATAATTTCAATGTGCCATTGATGCGAGTTTCCAACCAGTCTCAGCATGATTCATTGCTGACAAAATGTAATCACGGTGTAGAAGTTGAATTTTTAGTTATTGACAATGAGGGGCAGGCAAAATATTGGCTCCTCAGCCACGTAAAATTACAGAACCAACTTTTAATCAAGAAGAATGTTATTTGGTGTTGCATGACGAGCAAGATGAACTTGACCTGCAATGAAAGGACATAAATCTCTGGGACTCTTCAGAATACTACATAAATGCAGTAACACACATATAACAAGTCACACATATAACAAGTGCTTTGGTGGCTCTGGACTGCTAAGACTAAAAAGAGGATGGGATCTATTAGTTATCTCCACCCATGCATGAAGCCATAATTAAAACTAAAACACTAAAAAGGCTGTGTGTACGCCTGGTGACCGGCCCTCCAGGGAATACTCTAGGTCCAAACTTTAGCCTTATTGGCATAAATGTTTCTAGCCCTAAGCACTGGAAGCCTAGTCATAAAAAGCTTGCAGGAAAAAAAAAAAATATATATATATACACATGAACTGGGAAAGGAGTGTAAGTGGAGTTTTTGTCTGTGAGCATTTGAGATAAGGAATACAATAATAAACTTTGTCTGAATGTAGTGAGTAGACTTCTGTAGTTCATGCCTAATCATATATTCAGCAACGTCTGCAAACACGACCAGCAATTACACAGCTAAATGAAGCCACTGTATGTTTCTGGCTATGCCACAGGTGTAGTAAGTAAAGAAAAACACGCTAAGATTTTTGGATTCATCTAAGTACAGTAAGAAATAAGCTGCGGGAGAGGAGCACTCTTACCATAATACCACAGAGCGACAATATGACTTGTTGATTGACAGAACAATTTTTTATATAAGTATTATGTTAGCTACACAACTGTAATGTTAAATAAATTTTAGCCTTGATAGATGAACAAACAATAGTCTGCTTTTCCTGGATGTTGAAATGGTCAAATCAAAATTCATAGCTGTGGTAAACACCTTCAATTTTTCACAGCCCTGGAGATGATCATTTAATGCTGTNCCACTAGGTCGGCTTCACCAAAGCACAAGCTGCTCCACTTTGAATATATACAAATATGCCTTCATTGAAACCTTTCATAAAACTTGAATTGAGAAACATTGGCTCCAGTGGGAAACGGCTTTAGTTTTATAAGAAGGAAAACTTGTTTCAAATAAAGATTCATTCATTCTCTCTTTTCCTTCCCTGTAGAACTTCTCTTCTAGTAGAAAGTTCATTTAAGTT
>VXAV01006404.1:142667-155866 GCA_013399715.1 Alectura lathami | reverse complement strand
GGGGGGGGGGGGGTGGTAACTTATTAATAATCAGCACAAGTAAGGAATTGTGCAGTCTGAAAGTGACATTAGGATCCAGTATCATTATTTTCAAAGCGTGGAACTAATTCTCCTTTTAGGCTTGAATAAATCAGCTGTAACCTTTCTGCAAAGTTGAGAAAGCTACAGGTGTGACACTGTGAGAAGGGCAGAGAACAGTGCTTATGCCAGGATGATACCTTATCCTCCACAGACCTGCTCTCTGTATGCCAGCTGTTGAACCTACTAAACAAGGCAAAATGTCCTTATTAAATCCTGTTTGATTTTTCCACCACCAATACCAACATAGCAGACCAAAATTTGTTCTTGTGTTTCCTTGTTCACTCTCAGTAACATTACAGTGCTTTTCCCTTGTGGTTCCCAAAGATGTAAGTTTAGTATGCATTAAAGGATGGCCCTGAGGAAGAATTGATGCTACAATGCACCCTTTCAATATTATCTCTGTAGTTTTGACCTTCTTTTCTCATTTTTGCCACCCTCCAGGTCAAGTGATAAAACCCCAGACACAGTAAATGTATAATAAAATGAAGAAGGAAGTCCTGGCTTCATTGTCCTCATGCTCCTTGCAGCCCTTATACCTTCTTTTTCCTGCCCACCTGAGTTTTTGGGGGCAGAGTAACAAAAGTCCATTTATTTCTGCACTGGGCAAAGAATATTGGTTATACTCAGTCTCAAGGGAGTTGTTCAAGTCACTGCATAAGCCACAGCATGCATAGATGAATCCTGAATTGCCCATCACTCTCAAATACTATAAGTATGATCTATAAAAGTGCAGATAAATCAAAGGATCAAAATTCCTTGGGGCTCCATACTCTGTGGGCCAGTCCTTGTAGTACAATGGAATTCTTGTGCCAAATATATGTGTCTCTGAGGTATAGCTGAAACTTTAAAGCATTAACATTCCAGTGGACTATGGATATCAGGGCACAGACATGAGTACAGACAGATAACCCTCTAGAATAAGGAGTCTTTTTTTTTATTTTTCTTTTTCTGTTAAATAAAATGATTCAGAGTTAATACATGGAGGTGAGGAAACTCAAACCATTTGTTTCAAAAATATTTTTCTTCTTTTGTTTGATGAAATGTGCCTATTAACACAAAAAATCACCCTCTAATGACACTGAGAAGAACCTCTTAGCACACTGAGACTGATCTCTTTTTTATTAATTTTTCTGCAAAAGGACAAAACTATATCTGTTAAGTGTATTTATACAGGAAAGTGCTAGACATACCTGGTTACATAATGAGATTGACATCCGTGTCTTGTGAGATAATGATCTTGAGACACAGTCCTGATGTAACTCTGATCACCTTAATAGAATTCACTTCAGAACCTTTTGTTTCTTCCCAGCTCTTAACACAATATGAATTAGGTCAATTTTTCAAGAAATATTTTAATTTTGGATGCTTCAATTGAGATTATGTATTGTGGTGCCTGAAATCCCTTTTGCCTGGCAATAATGGATTGCTTAGATCTGTGCTGTGCTAAAACCCAGCTGCAAAATCTGCATGTATTTTATAGAGAGCAGCTTTCTGTGACTTGAGAAGAATCCAGGCAAAACAAGCAATATAACTGGAAGTTAGAGGTTTTTCTTCAAATATGAAATAGAGCCAACAGACCCAAAGAAAGGCCTGCTCACTTCAAGATTTCCTGTTTCCTGTTACTGTCTAATCCTTGCTATTTAGCATGACACAAGACTGGAGTACTCATCACCTGGAACACTGCAGGGGAGTTGGGCTAGATGACTTTTAAAGGTCCCTTCCTACTCTGATGATGCTATGATTCTATGATACAGGCACAGAATAAGATCAGAGATTTGGAGAAGATATTCAGCAATGCATGCATAGCAGCTTATAGTTATACATGAGATACACTCAAAACAAAAACAATAGTCTTTTCTGATGTCAGCTCATTGATTGGAAACACAAGGTATAACTTGGAAAACGACAAAGAGCAATTGCCTATGAATTTTCTGTTATTTTTTCCTTGTACAGAAAATTATTAATTTGAGAAAAATAATCTCTTCCACAGAAGAGAACTTGGTTTCATTTAATAGTTAATAGTTTTCTGATTATTCAAAATCAAATTTCAAAATTTTCAAAGAGAAAAATTTCAAAGTTTACATTTCCTAACAGTCTATCTTTTCAAAATATGCAAGTACCTTATTAAAAAATAAAAGGTATAAAGGAGTTCAAAGAGGACAAACATTTAATTCACCCTCTTTATTTGTCCTTTAGTACACCTTCCTATGGTAGGAAGTGCTGAGCACAACTTATTGATTTCAATGGGAAAATTACTGGGTTGCGTCATTCCAGTATCCACAGTATCTATATGTTTGTTGTGCTGTGAGTCCAATATCCTTCTGTCTAGGCCTAGGTTCCCAAGTAAACCACATAAATGAATAATATTATAGTGCTTGTTAATCTTCAATGTAATTGTAGAAAGCCAGAATAATCTCTAGAATACAATAATTTCTGGAATGGTCTGTTTCACATTGTTAGAATTTCTTTCCCTCCACTGACAGTAGTGGAAACCTAGAGAAACTGTGCTCTTATGCTGGATTAATTGGGATGACTCTTGTCAAAGCACTCTTCTTGTCAGGAAATCTGACCAGCAGTCTTACAAACTGAAGTAGTAAGAGTTGAGAACTTCAGAAATTTTGAACCTCATTTAGAGGATTAACTGGGAGCTTCTTTTGTTCTTTAAAGTCCAGATCAGTACACTAAGCACTCAACAGTGAATTTATTTCAGGTGAGAGCTGACTTCAATTTTCAGGTATGAACTACTGCAGAGCTGAATAACTTTAAAATCCATTTATGATGTTATGAACCACAATGTATATTGTTAGTAAGGTTGGAAAATCATGCAATCGGACATCCAATAGGAGTTGAAGTTTCTCAGGCCAGCTGGAGTCAGCCCTACAGACAGTTAATAACACTTTATGTTATGAATATTCAGTTGTTCACAGGCTAAAACTGAAGTCAGTGGAGGTTTTGGTGGCCCCATCTGATCAGTGCATCTCAGCAGTAACTAGGGATAGACATTTTTATTATTAAAATTATTAAAATTATTAAAATCATTAAAATTATTAAAATTATTACACAAAGAATTGCGTAATCTAATTTCATTCTGCAATAACAATAATTGGTATTTACAGATCCATATAAAAGGCCATGGACTGTGAAATTCTTCTCACTTATGTATTGTTATTACTAGTTTATTTCTTATTTTTAAATTAGTATAACATTCAGTAAACATCATCATTTTACCATAAGGAAAAGAAACCATCAGCAAAACATGTGTTTTCAGTGCAAGAAATAGAAGGCAAAATACAGTTCAGTTCTGTAAAGGAACATAAAGCACCTGTGACAGAGATTTAACAGGCCAGGTATTATTGTTGGACAGAGATGTACCGGGTCTCATGTTGATTGGTTATTTACATGCCATTGCTCCCTGTTCTATATCTTTTATTGCTGAGACAATTTTTCAATTATATGCAGAAAACATTTGGCTCGCTTGCCTTGTTTTATGAGAAGAGTCTTCATTCTACTTACAAGTCAGTGACTTAGATATGATCTCTCAGATGCTCTGTATTTTTTGTATTTTTTACCAACTAAAACTAACATGAAAGTCTTCACCATACAACATTTGTCTGGAATCTTCCAGGAAATATGTCACTTTGGATAAATTCAGACCACAGCTGGATACAAAAGATTAGCCAAGGATCTTGCTAAGCCATGTCCCGTGTCCCAGCTGCAGTCCTGTGGCATAGGGTAAGTCATCCTTGGAAGACAAAATAGCAGCTGACATACAAAATCTGGCACTTGTTTAGGTCGACTTCTTTTTTTGAAACATTCACAATATCTAGACAGAAAAATTTGAGGAAGTTAAACAAGTATTATATACTTAATTCTGTGTTAAAGTGAGCTCCTCAATTCTCAGAATTTCTCAAAATCTATAGACACAGATTGGATATCTAGAAATGTGTGGGGTGGGACTTTCAAAAGAAATCGGATTCAGAAGTACAAATACCCAAGAAAGTTTGTGTCTGTTGTAACCTTTAAATCTTAGGATGTTTAATTATCTTACTCCTAGTTGAACATTATCTTGGATTATGTTTCATGACAAACTGTTTTTGCCTCACCTTAAGTAACCAGGCAGTCCACCTGTATGTTCATTCAATGGAGAGAAATCACCTCTTAACCTATCCTTCATCTTTTCTTACTTTAGCAAGAGTTATGTTACTTTGAAAATGATACACTTCCTTCTTTGTCTTCAGAGGAAGCATAGATTATTGATTAAATTAGATGGGTAAATTTTGGTGAGATGAAAACTCGAAATAATTCTTGTTAAATACATGTTAGTTGTTCAAATTTATTATGAAAAATTTCAAAACTTCATCATAAAAAGTAAATTAAATATTTAATAAAACATTACTATTTTTTTCAATGCATGAAGGTAAAATTTTGAAGCATGATAAGGACTGAATTTCCAGGAGATAAACAGAATTTTTTAAGCACAGGTGTTTCTTAATTATGACAAATAGCAAAAATTCTCTGTATCCAATGGCCTCCAAAAAGTCACATGTCCACTTGGATGGTGGTGAAGTTACAAATCATTTGAATTTCTCCAACAGTGCAAAATGTATGGTTGGTTGTGAGACACAGGTGCAAAAATGGTGGATTGCCTAGCAAGAAGTTTAACAGAGGACTGGTACCATTTGTAACACTGGAGTGTGCAGTTCCAGTTTTTACAGACTTTGGAGTAATAATTAAAGAAAAAAAAGTCTGTTTTGTTTTTTTTTTCTTGTTTCTGAGATAACAGTTCCGACACCTCCCAGTTTACACACCATAGAAGTATTATATTCATTAAATCATAGAATCACTGAAGTTGGATGGGACCTTTAAAGGCCACCCAGTCCAGCTTCCCTGCAGTGAACAGGGACATCTACAGCTGGATCACGTTGCTCAGAGCCCTGTCCAGCCTGACCTTCAAAGTCTCCAAGGATGGAGCATCCAACACCTCTCTGGGCAACCTGTTCTGGTACTTCACCACCCTTATCGTAAAAAAGTTTTTCCTTTGGTCTAAATCTCCCCTCTGTCAATTTGAAACCATTTCCCCTAGCCCTATCACAACAGACTCTGCTAAAGAGCCTGTCCCCTTCTTTCTTGTAGCCCCCCTTTAGATACTGAAAGGCCACTATCAGGTCTCCCCAAAGCTTTGGGACTGAACAGCCCCAACTCTCTCAGCCTGTCCTCATAGGGGAGGAGTTTCATCCCTCGGATTATTTTTATGGCCATCCTCTGAACGTGCTCCAACAGGTCCATGTCCCTCCTGTCCTGAGGACTCCACATCTGGATGCACTACCCCAGAATGGTTTGGGTTGGAAGGGACCTTAAAGATCATCTAGTTCCAACCCCCCTGCCATGGACAGGGACACCTCCCACTACACCACGTTGCTGAGAGCCCCATCCAGCCTGGCCTTGAACACTGCCAGGGAGGGGGCATCCACAGCCTCTCTGGGCAGCCTGTTCCAGTGTCTCAACACCCTCACAGGAAAGAATTTCTTCCTAATATCTAGCCTAAATCTCCGCTCTTCCACTTTATGGCCACTACTCCTTGTCCTGTTGCTACATGCCCTTCTAAAGAGTCCATTCCCAGCACTCCTGTAGGCCCCCTTCAGGTACTGGAAGGCCGCTATCAGATCCCCCCAGAGCCTTCTCTTCTCTAGGCTGAACAGCCCCAGTTCTCTTAGCCTGCCTTCATAGAGGAGGTGCTCCAGTCCTCTTATCATCTTCGTGGCCCTCCTCTGGACCTGCTACAGCAGCTCGATATCCTTCTTGCGTTGGGGGTCCCAGAACTGGACGCAGTACTCCAGCTGGGGTCTCATGAGAGCAGTTCATCTGCCAGTTCCCTCAGGACCTGCAGATGGATCCCATCAGGTCTCATGGACTTGTTCAACTTCAGGTTCTTTAGATGGTCTCGAAGCTGATCTTCACTTACAGTGGGCAGATCTTCTCCCAGCTCTCGCCTTTGCTTTCTGCAACTCGGGTTGTGTGGTGTCACGATCCAATGTCGTAAATGTTTCTTTACAATCCCAAGAGATGAAATTAAGACACAAACGAGGTCAAGTGCCATAAACTAAACTTAGTTATAATAACAAAAGTAGAGAGAGAATAGCGATAGGACAGAATAAAAAAGGAGTAAGGTAGAAGAGATAGATGCACCGAGAGAGAGAAAGAGAGATCTAGACAGTAGAGCAAAGAGATTTCACCACTCCTCAGGTCCAGCGATGTCTTGGTGTCAGGGGGAGTACTGTGCTCACAGCACAGGGTCTTGAGGAGCCACCTTCAAGTATCTCCTGCCTTGGGCCCTTTCATCTGAAAGCAAACAGCTTCTGGCTTTGTCCAAGAAGTGCTTTCAAATGTAAAACTGTCACTGGTGTTGCTGATTGTAGAAGGTTCTAAGGTTGATTTGAGACAATGCTTTAACAGTCCCAGACATGCAGCTAGAGCCCTTGCTGGTGAAGACTGGGGCAAAGAAGTCATAAAGCACCTCAGCTTTCTCCATATTGTTCATGACTAGGTCTCCAGTCTCCTTCCAGATAGGACCCACATCTTCCCTAGCCTTCCTTTTATCATTAATGTACCTGTAGAAATTCTTCTTATTCCCCTTTATGTCCCTGGCTAGACTTATTTCTGTCTGGGCTTTGGCTTTCCTAACCTGATCCCTGGCTGCCTGCCTGAACAACTTCTTTTTATTCCTCCCAGCTAGCCTGTTGTTGTTTCCACTCCCTATAGACTTTATTTTTACGCCCAAGTAAGTCCAGGAACTCCTTGTTGATCCCAGGAGGCCTCCTGGCGTTCTTGCCTGTCTTCCTCATTCTTGGGCTGCACTGCTGCAGGGCTTGAAGGAGATGGTCCTTGAATACTGATCAGCACTCCAGAGCCCCTGTCATGAGTTAATTAAAAGTTATCCTGAGACAGGGCCTAGCCCCCTTCCCAACCCCTCCCCTCACGAGTAGAAGAGTGAGAAAAGAGGTGATGTGATAGAGATAACAGGTAATTAGTTTACTTAGAATGCCAAAGGCATGTAAGATAATACAATATCAAAGGGATTGAGACTAATAAATCTGACAAACTGGAAAATATATATACAAAAGAAAATATACGTGTGAGTCCACAATGGCAATCAGAGACCAAACAGAGGAGGAACTCCTGGAACCCGGAAACCACGTGGGAAGGAACAGGAGCATTCTGGGGGCTGTAGTTTCCCTTAGCTGGCCTCCCACCTGTGTCAGCTTATTACACAATGTCATGATATGGAATACCTGTGGAAAACCGTTACAACCACTCTTCCCTCCAGGGCTTTGTTCCGTGACACTCTGCTAAGCAGATCACTGTAGAGGCTGATATCTGCTCTCTCAAAGTTCAGAGTAGTGAGCTTGCTGCTCATCCTCTTTGACTCTCTAGGGATCCTGAACTCTACCATTTCTTGATCACTGCAGCCAAGGCTACCCTTGAGCTTCACATCACTCACTAGCCCCTCCTTGTTTGTGAGGACAAGGTCCAGCACAGCACCTTTCCTTGTGGGTTCCTCTGTCACTTGAAAGGGGAAGTTGTCACCAATGCAGTCCAGGAACCTCTTTGATTGCTGGTGCCCTGCTGTGTTGTCCTCCCAACAAATATCATGGTGGTTGATGTTCCCCATGAGGACCATGGCTTGTGAAGGTGAAGCTCGTCTTATCTGTCTGTAGAGGGCCTCATCTATTCACTCGTCCTGATCAGGTGGCCGGTAGCAGACCCCTACTATGAGGTCCCCTTCCCCTGCGTTCCCTTTAACCCTGACCCTTAAGCACTCTGTCTGCTCCTCATCCATTGCCAGGTGGAACTTCATGGACTCCAACTGGTCATTGATGTAGAGAGCAACACCCCCTCCCTTTATCCGCTGCCTGTCTTTTCTAAATAGTTTATGTCCATCGATTCCTATGCTCCAGTCATGAGAGCCATCCCACCATGTATCATTTTCTTTCTCTCACTGTGCGCCTTTAAACTTATCTTTAAAGACCATTCTCTACCATTTGTTCCAAAAACAAACCTCTGTAACTGTTTGTATACTTACTTTCTAGATGCTGCTGCCAAGAAATTATTCCCTAATGATCTGATTTTCAATTTTACCCATTATTATATGGCTCATGGGACACATTCCAAGAACTCAGAAAATTGTTAACTTCACTTAGTTTTTCTCCCCTAAGGAAAACTTAAAACAAACAAAGCAATTGTCATCCCAGAGCAACAAAAGGGCTCTATTGAAATGCAATGATCACATGATACATAGATAATTTTAAAAAAGATTTTAAAAATAAATAAATAAACAAATACAATAACCCAGTGAACACTTTGGTCATATTATCAAAAATGTCGTGATGCATAAAAATAAACAAATCTCCCCCAAATATCATGCTTATCATAAATTACCATCATGTTACTTGCCAGGATTTGATACTAAACTAAAATATTTCTAGAGTATTTCACTATATGAAGTAACAGGTTTTTGTACACATGCCACTTTTTTACAGCTATGGTTTGTTTTCACTGTAAGAAATCTTGCTAGTAAATGTCTGTATTAAGAAACTCCTATACTTCTACCTGAGTAATTAAATCAAGTACAGAACTGTGAGCATATCAAATTTCACCAAACATCTTCCTCCAGCTGAAATGGGAAAGCTGAAAAGCTTTATAGCTCTTTTCTTCTATCATTCTCTACCTCGCACGTGGAAACTACCTGCACTGAAACAGGGAAAATATGGAAGGAACTGGATACCTTTTTATTCCATTTCTTTTTCTTACTTCCATGTTGTTTTTGTATTATCCCAAACATTTAATTTTTTTTTTTTTTTTAATCCGCAGTATGTTGTCAACAATTACTGTGTGTTAGATTAGACAAACTCAAGACAGAAATAAAGTGCAGGAAACAAATAGTTAACACTCTTTCAGGGATCTATGTGCAAAAAATCAATTTTATTTATACTTATTCTTCTTTGCTTATTCAATTACCTTATTGATCACTAAATTCAAGCACTTATTTGTAAAATAAAAATGACACATTTTTTTTCTATCTATTTTATAAAGGAAACAAAAATGGCCTTATTTAATCCTGATGCTGGTGGAATTCTATCAAGAGAAAATTTGGCTCAAATGTTTTGCAGCAAGGCATTGAATGAAAATAGATTTTTCTTTTGCTTGTTTATTCATTCCACTTCATTTTGTTTTTCATATATATGTTTACCCACAATCTCAGCAGATGCAGGAGTCTGCCGTGACTATTAACTGATTATTTCATATGTGCCCAGTAATTATTCTTAATAATATTTGATTTGGATGCCTAATTTTGTCTCATTTCTTACAAGGAGAAGGGATGGAGAAAGTGTATATTTAACTGAAGTGTCTGGAAATTAAATAAACAGGAAAAACAAAGATTTTGAAAAGTTAATCCTAAGAAATAAAAGTGGGAAGGTTTCGTAGCAGTTAAGCACTATTACCTGCTATTGAATTTCACTGTGGAGAGTGGATTAACAGCTGTTGTCAAAAACTGTTGTTGTAATGGAATTATTTATGGTGTCATCTGTTTAATTCTTGTGGGAAATGTTCACACAGTCTGTCAATGAAGTGCATGAATATAGCTAAAGCATGGTTTATTGACTATTCCAGATTATTTCATTTTATGTGGAGTATGACTGGCAAATTTGAAAGTGGAAATCTTCAATGACTTGTCTGAGTTTACCTACTCAGTGCTAGAGCTGATTTGAAGCACAGTTTTCCCTTGTTCTATCTTCAAGCAGGCTTCACTCATATCATTGCCTGGTGTGTCCCAAAGTTCACATTTAATAAATACATTAATGAATTTTTGTTACAAAGAATTCTATGATTAATTCTAGTCTGCTTATTGTCATCTGGTGCTTTAACAAACCATTTTGGGTAAAGATTTATGTCTGTATGTGTTCTTATTTTTCATTTCTATGCACTTCTGCCATTGTCTCTCTTGGCTGGGGCTAGAAGCAGAATTGCAGAAATGCCACCAGAAAGGCTGTGCTACTGGGGAATACATGAGGCATGTTGTTTCAGATTTAATTAGAAAAGTTTTGTACAGATTTGCTCTGTAGGCCACATTTCAACGTTAAAGTTGAGGGCAGCTGATGCCATCTGCTTCATTTAATGCAAATTCAATGCAGCCCTTCGGCTCTTGGCAACTTACCAATACGGTCCTCAAAGTATTTGGGCAAAGTATGACCACCCCTGCTGTACTGAGTGCCCCTGTTTTCTCTCCCCGCTTTTGTACGCTGCAACCTTTTGAAAACCAAGTGCAGTCTTCTCTGCCTATGCTTCAATGCCTAAGCAGTCATGAATTTTTTGTGCTTCTGTGTCTGGTCATATATGACTTCAAAACAATAGCTAGTTTCTATCAATCAAACAACCGTACTCATCATTAGTCTTCTGGGATACATGCTGCAAAACCTTAGGACCAGCTTTTGAAATAAGGTGAATATTGTTTCTGATGTGAAGTTGATGGATGTTTCATGTACTGTGTGTGACAATAACACCAGAATTTCCAAGAGCAGAGAATTCTCTCAAACCTGTCTTAGCTGTTCTATGTGATTCAGGTTTTAAAGGTTTCATCTATGCACCATTTCGTAATGGGTGTCAATACTGAAAAATACAAAGAGATGCCCAGGAGAAAAAGTTGTTGCTAGAAAGTAATTATTTGTCATATTATCTGTCCAGTTCAGAAGGGAACTGCCAGAGAGTAGAGGTCTGGATTTCTTGTGTTTCAGCAAAGCACTATATCCAGGTATGGAAGAGTAGAAATTGGCAGTGTAGAAAAAAGGATAATTAATCATTATAGTACTTAACTATTTTTAAGCACTTGCTATATTTATGAAATATAATAAAAGTATGTTAGAGCAGAAAAGTGTCTAAAGGTTTAATTTAAAAAAATAAAAATTAAAAAATTGGTGATCTATCTAATTATAATCAAGCAACCAACTCACCGACCAACAAAAAAATTTACTTATACAGACCCAAAGTCATCATTTTGTTTGACATTATAATTTACTTGGAAGGTCAAACTAACTATTCTTACTTCATAGAGGGAGATGAGAGTCAAAACGAGTTGAAGTGATATTCCTGAGGTCACTTGGGAAATTTATTATACACCAATGAAAAATATCCATGTGTTCACCTGCTGACCTCATGCCAATGGTACTAACTAGTGTGTTGGTCATGAAAATATTATGTGAGAAAGTAAGACATGTGATGTGCAATTGTAAGATGGCTCAAGGATAATTGCATGCTTGATATTTCAGCAAAGAGAAATCAAATGCATTAAAGAAAAAAAAAAAAAAAAAAAAAAAGAAAGAAAACAGGCAGATAAAAAGGATGAGGGAGAGAGAATAGAATGCAATAAGTCTTCTGCCTGCAAAACTTCCTGCAGTATGGTGTCAGGCCTTCAGACCTATATGTCTACATGTTGGTAAAAATGTACTCATAGGCTCTGTGAAGTCTGGACAGTGGTAAAACATTAACAGCTACAGGTTCTGAAGCTGAGTTACAAAGATGACAAAATATTTGTCATGGTGGAAAGTAAATTAGAAAAGATAATCTTATAAAAGAATCTTTCAATTTTTTTTTTTTTTTTTAAGAGTTTGTATTGGACGTTTGGAAAATTCGCTTTGTTAGAAGTACAGAACTGTAGTAGTAGCCAAAGAGGTTGTGTTCTGTCCATGCTTGAATGTTTACAGCATTCATCTAGAAAAATATCATGAATGACTTTTTCTACTCAGAGCAACAATCCCAGTATGAGCAGGAAGTTCAGTGGTGAACCTTCAAATATACCTCCCAACTAATATTTCTATGGTCTTACAATTGTTTATTAGCTTCTTCTCGGGACTTCAGCCTTCACTGGGAATTACAGATGTTATGCTGGAACACATGGGGCTTAGGAAAGTATTAAGCTTAGTAACATTCTAAAGTAAACTTCTTCAATTTAGCTATTTCTGAGCAAGGCTTAAGGCTATATTTATAATCCATAGAGATTAATAGTTATCTGAGGCATGATTTATCTGACATGATTTAAACAGGCACTTTAAGATGAGATGAATCATGCAATGGAAGAACCCATTTCTCTTCTTTGGCCAGAAAGAAATCTTGGGATGAGTGGTTCAGATAAAGACCTCTGCAGCAGTGTTACCTACATTTAGTTAAAAGCAAAGATGCCTGTATTAAAACAGACATAATCTGTGGAAAAAAATGTTTGTTTTGATGATGCTTTTCTAAAAGAGAATTTTAAAATAAATATCAGCATTTTTGTCCTAGTTATATGGATATGTTTTATTTTGATGGAATAAAAGCATTAATTTCTAATTTTGAGTCATTTATTCTTAATAAAAGTCTATTTTGATTGTAGGCTACATTTAATGTTACCAGATACTTCATATTTTGCAAATATATTTTTCAATATAATTCATGTGAAATTATTTTAATTAAAAATGTAACTATCGTTATGTCTTATATTTTATATGCATATACACACATATATACATAGAGAAAAGTATTTCAATTGTTCTCGGCTCATGTTTTTCCCTTTTATGAAAATCATGAGAGTGCCTGACATTTCTTGGTATACTGAAACTGCTCTTACTTTCTAAATATAGAATCTTAGAACGGCTTGGGTTTCAAGGGATTTCAAATATGATCTAGTTCCGACCCCCCTGACATGGATAGGGTTGCCAACAACTAAATCACTAGATCAAACTGCCCAGGAACACATCCAGCCTGGCCTTCAATGCTTCCAGAGATGCGGCATCCACAATTTCTCTGGGCAGTCTTTTCCAGTGCCTCACCACTCTCTCAGTGAAGAATTTCTTCCTAACATCCAAACTAAACCTCCCCTCTTTCAGTTTAAGTCCATTCTCCCTTCACAGAATCACAGAATCACAGAATGTTAGAGACTGGAAGAGACCTTGAAAGATCATCTAGTCCAATCCCCCTGCCAAGCAGGAACACCTAGAGCAGATCGCACAGGAACGCATGCAGGCGAGTTTTGAATGTCTCCAGAGAAGGAGACTCCACAACCTCTCTGGGCAGCCTGTTCCAGTGCTCTG
>VXAV01006404.1:95315-110687 GCA_013399715.1 Alectura lathami | reverse complement strand
AAGTAGACAGTGAAGTTATGCAGAAGACCGTAAGGAAGAACAGGCTGGGGAATGCAAAACATACAGAGTTGGAGAGGTACCATTGTTTGGAACAAAAGATTGAAATGCCATGGAACAAAACTCTTGAAATAAATTTGGAAATAAAGCATGATATTACCACAGAGTCATATTGTCAGTAGCAAGAGTGCTTAAGAGAGAGAGAAAGAAAGAAAGAGAAAATATCCAACTGGTAATATTTTAAAGGGTAACCAATGCTCACTAGCAGCTGCAGTAAGACATTAAGTAATAGAGCACAGTAATGTTAACAGCTCTCTTGGTAAGAATGGTAAATGAAATAAACCTCAGCATTCGGTGTATCATTAATCTATAGTGAATAATGGCACTGGTAGTGTAAGGAGATTAAAAAGGGCATTGTAAACATTTGTGGCTGTATAATATACAAATTAAAAATGTGTGAACGCTTGCAGCTGCATAATCTACAAATTAAAAAGTGTAATAGCATAGCATTAATTACTGGTTGATCAATTCACCCATAATTGCTGGCATGTAGATGAACAATTACAGGTCCGAAATGTTATTTGAGAAAGAGACATTGACCTTGGAACCATAAGAAATGATAATATGTTATAAGGTAATATAGGCTGGTGTCAAAATCCTGTATCAGTATTTGCTTTTGCAGGTTACTTTGCTCGGCAATTCTAATCATACTCTTTCCTATATGTTGTTGTGCCTGAAGTAGATTATTTTATGTTTAAATTACACAAATATCTGAGTGCAGAGCATTTCCTGTAATCACTACAGATAGATGCTTATATGCATCTAACTCAACAGATATGTAAGGAGGACCATAGCTTATTACAGGAACGGGGTTGATATCAGAGCCAGTTAGTAAAGCTGCTGAACATTTACCTATTACATCATCCTGCTTCTGTTTGCTAATGTTTGCCAAATATCAGTGGCTTAGTCTGTTTGGTTTAGATTTCTTGGTTGGTGCGCTTCTTAGAAAATGTCAGCCATAACTCTGTACACAAAACAGGCAAGTGATTCGCCCATTTCAGAATAGCGCAATTGTCTGATCCTAAGACAAGTGCTAGCAGAAGCGTCTTGAAATACAGCAGCAGGGAGTGTTGCTGGGCATGAGGTAGACTTTTTATTCACTCCTGTGCACTGTTTCTAGCAGCAACAGTTACTCCCACCCACTCCATGGAGACTGCAGCCAGTCTGGGAGGTAGACTTCAAAGCAGGGGAAAGATTCAGGACAGAGGAAACCTTGGAGAGAGCTTTGTGAAAGGAGAGTGGGAGACCATTGGTCTGGCTAAGCATGACCAAGGGTCAAAGACGGAAAGCAAGGAAACAAGGCAGGTCCTGAAAAGGGAGAGGAAATCATTAAATCTTTCCACATGTAGGCACAAGGTATAGCATCCTTAATTACACACTGCCTTTCTACCAGGGGTGAAAAATGCCGTGGTTTGTAGATGGATGTGATTACATAATTAAAAGCAGGTGGTTCTGACATTTCCTTGCTTTTGTTGCAAAGGTGATCACCTTTCTAATATACAATACTATTTGTATATACAACATTTAGGTCTTGATTCCACATCTATGCCCACTTGCTTAAATTGCTAAAATAATTTGACTTATTTCAATATGACTGCTATCACACTTAAAAGCAAACATATTTGATGTTAGGAGGTTGTATTGTTCCTCATCTCAGCCTTCAGTTGTTCCATTCACTTCCCCGAAACAACTTCCTTTATACTCTCCCTGATGTTTACTTAGTCTCATTCCATTACACAATCCATCTCCTATCTACATACCTTCAGTACTGCTTTTTCTTTCATGTAATTATGTAGTATTTCAGAGTCTGTGCAATAAAAGAATCCCCAGTAGTAACAGACAATAGCATGGGACATTTGGAAAGCAACTAAAAGCATATGACCCCACCGCTCTGCTCTCTGGACTAGCTCCCCAAAGAATACAAAATCAAATTCAAGGTCTTAGTCCTGATAGCCACAGCTCTCCATGGGATCTGCACAGGTTATCAAAGAAATTACTTCCCCCGGTGCAGCACTGACTGTCCGTAACAGAAAAATGGTAACTCTGACCTTACGAGCGAGACTTGAAAGTGCTGAGACCATCTGTGCACAAAGTCCCAAAACACATCAAGAAGGCCAGGAAATGCAACTTCTCCAGAAAAAAAAAAAAAAAAAAAAAAAAAAAAAAAAAAAAAAAAAAAGCAAGTACATCTCATCAAAAAAAAAAAACAAAAAAAAAAAAAAGAAAAGAAAAAAAAGAAAATACAAACAGTAACAAAAAAACACTCACTTGATCTACTTTTGTTCTCTTCTCTTTGGCAGGGATAATCTTTAAATTGTCTGAGACAGGAGCCAGGCAGTAACTTCTGGAGTTTGATAATTTGCGTAAATTTTTCACCAATGTTTTGCACTTCTTTAAATAAACTGCCTCCTTGTTAACAGATTGTCCATGCAATACCCATTTTAGAAAGAATTTAACACTTGAAATTCACCGAGTAGATTGACATTCACTGGAGAAGCCAAAGCTTTTTGTTTTCCAAGCTGCAAACCATGGCATATTGATTGGTTGCAAACCTCATTTGCACGTTTTTGTTGTGCTGCTGATGTGCTATATAGTGGTGCTAGAGCCCAGGGGATGCACAGGTAGAAATTCTGTCCCTGGACCATGAGGAGTGATGTGTTCTCAAAGCACAAGCGTTCTGGGATCTGGTGAAAAGGGCAACCATCTCTATAAGACATCTTTAAAAAGTCAGCTAAGAAGAATCATGCTGAAGCACATCCTATGGATATCACTCATAGCAAGATGCCTGAGCGTGGGAGGGCTCAGGAACAGCCTGCTCCACCTGGGACACAGTTACATCTGCCAGCTTAATTGTTAGTAGAGTTAGTATTGCAAGATACAAGAGTATGAGGCTGATGTTGGTGGCTTCTTCCTCCTCAATCTTGGGACTCCTTGGGGTCATTTTTATAATATTTCAGTATATATTTTTACACCCTGAATTGTCCTGAAACCCCAATTTATGTTAAAATTCATTATATATGGTGCATTTTATGTATATGAGATATTGTTTTGTTATTCTGTTTGCTACCACTGAAGGCAGTTTTGTCCTGGTCAACTTTTATTTTAAATAAGTAAACTGATCATGCCTGGGTTCTTCATAGCCACTGGGTCTCCGGTGCCAGCCCATGAGCTTTCTCTTAAAATTCCATTCCTGTACTCAGCTCCACCACATCTGTGCCCCCTCATTTCCAGGCTTCTGCTAACATACAAAGCATGTGCGTTTCAGATACCACATTATTAGTTAGTCATAAATACCTCATTCTACACAGAAGACCAACTTGTTCTTCCTATCTGTACAAAAACTGAGGCTGGACCCCAAGCTAAGAAAATGCAAAACAAAGTAGTCACAGCTACCTGGTAATTGAAAAACTGCTGCAGCAGCTAAACCAAGTGAAAAAACAGCTGCAGGCAGGTCAAGAAAAGTTCAGACAAAGAAAGCCTGATATGCCCCAGAGCTGAGGCCTTCTAAACTTGGTAGAAATCGGTGGTCCAATATTGACAGTGGCAGCACTCTGACTGGGATACAGGGCAATAGTTCAGGGTTTTTTTCGCACATACCAAAAAATTGGATGGAAATGTGATCTGATTTGGCATACAGCAACATATCCTAGGCTGTACAACTCTTTTCTGCAAGAAAAAAGTAAGAAAACTTTCAAAGTTTTTTTAGTAACTTTTAACATTTGTATCTTTTTCTGAGAAAACAGGGAAGAAATAAAAATTGTAAATCTTTTTATAATAAAAACAAAGTAATATAGAAATACAGGTTTTGGTTACTGATCAATGGCAATCAATTATATTTGAAAATATTTTTATAGAAACAGGCTTTTAAAAAAATACTGTTTCTTTTTTAAAAAGTACATCAGCAGCCGGAATTATGTTTTACTATCTGTAGTTTCACTGCGTTATTCTCTACTGCTATGATATAAATAATTTAATTATGATAATTTTGGTAACGCAGACTCAACGAAAACCTGAATTTGTAGGTTGAAACACAAAGTAGTAAGTAGCCTTAGATGATTAATGAATGTCACAAAACCTAAAAAGCAAAGGTGACAACATATGAAATATAAACCAAAATTTGTAACCACCGACACTGACTTTTACATGACTCAGGTTTTGGACAGTCAGTTTGATATACATTGTACAACCACATATGTGGGAAACAGGAAAGTTCTGACCACTGAAAAGCTGTTCTGCCCTTGAAGGTACATCAAATTATGTTGTGTCATGAAGATGGTTATCTTCTAAGGTGCAAAGGTCCAAGTCAGCCTGATACATATAATGAAATATGAAGGCCATCAGGCACTGAAGAAAGAGAGGCTGGAGAAGTGTAACAAACTGCTTTCTCAAAAATACTGGCCCCCATAACGTGTATAATACACAAGTACAATATCACCAGTTAAGTTGGCTGTTTATGGATGTTAAATAGTGTATTTTGATGCCAGAAAGCTGGATGGAAAGGAAATGTTGAGCTTTGCAATCACAGATGGCACTTCCACTGCTATCAAAACCTTTACTATGACAACTCTGACCTAGGCAGGGCTCCCTGAATACACCAAATAACATATGTGGAGCAATATCATAGTAGATACGATGTGGTTGTAAGTTTGATCCACCTCAAAATTTCTAGGAAGACTAGAGCCTGAATCCTTTTTGAGCAGGATGTTCCTGGGAGCCCTCATGACAGAAAGTATGTATTCCTTGTTACTTTTTCTCCTTTGGGAGAAGCAGGACAGAACTTCAACTATAATAACAATAGCTAATCTGAAAGACTGGGAAACAAGGTGTTTTTCCTATAAAACCTTCTGTTAAGCAAGGTGCAGAACATGGCTGCCACCTCCAGCTTCTTTGGCCCAGCACTGTTCCTGCCCGGCCCCTGGGGCCCAGCCCTTGCATGGGACATGGCTGCTGCTTTCTCCTGTGCAGCAAAGATGGGCAGTACCCAAAGATACACAGACACACACAGACAGACAGGACACCCACATGGCCGGCCACACGGGCTGCCAGCCAAGGGCTGCCTTCAGCAGTGCTTATCCACAGGGCTCATGTAAACACAGACATGGGTGGCTGCATCCCCTTCCTCCTCTCTGGTGCAGTGGACAGAAGTTTACTGGTGCAGGCACACA
Source organism: Alectura lathami (assembly GCA_013399715.1). Taxonomy (NCBI): domain Eukaryota; kingdom Metazoa; phylum Chordata; class Aves; order Galliformes; family Megapodiidae; genus Alectura; species Alectura lathami. Next base: position 105,465 of record VXAV01006404.1, on the reverse strand, counting down.
CAGCCCTCTCCAGTACACACACATTCACAGATCCCTCCAGTACCAGCACAGCCCCTCTGTCTGCCCAGCACCCCTGCCCAGGATCCCAGGCCCAGGATCCGCCTCATGGGCCGCCTTCTCGCTGTCTGGTCCACCTGGAAGTTTGCTGCTGAAGGCACGGGCACACCTCAGCTGGGGAAGATGCAGACACTTGGCCCCCCCGGCAGCCGGCACCAGATCCCAGGCTGTGACCCGCGGCCCCACTCCAGCCGCCGAGGCGGAGTCCACACTTGCTTCACTGCCTCCGTCTCCCAGCAGCTGGTCTGGGAGCACACACAGCTCCTGCCCCATGGCTGGGAGGAGATGGCCCCACCGGCTCCAGGAGCTGGCACCACAGTGCACAAGCCTACACTCCTGGCCTGGCTTTAGAAGCTGGCACTAAATTCACTTGCACACTCACAGGCCTCACCTGGAGCACGTGCCACGTACACATGGCAGACTGTGTGAATATGCTCCCCCTTTCCCTGCACACCTCCATGCGGTTTCTGCACCTTCCCAGACATGTCCCCCTCGCCCTGGTTCACATTTTATCAACTGCAAGTCCAGATTGATCCTCCTGGAAGTGGGCCTCTAGTCTGATAGCCCATCAACCAGTATGACTGGGAGGTTTGTTTCCTGTTGCTCTCTCTCGTGTTAGAAGTCCTCAGTCAGAACACCCTTCCAATGTTTTCACATACTCTTATAAATTGGTGTTTATTCCCATTACTACTTCTCTTTCTTTTCGTCTCTTGTTGCACTGGAAATAGCCCTTGACAAGATGCCCTTAACAGACACTCTCCTTCTACATACCTTTACAACTTCCTACAGATAAGGGGAAAAGAATTACAGAATGCTGATGAAAATGCATTCTTATTTCTTCTTAAATTATGTTCTTATATTTTTAGTGTTATTAATAAAATATTTCTCGCATTTTTAGAAGTTGTCAATTTCATGGAACAACACAGGATTAAAAATCTGCAACAAGACTTAAACTTGTGCCATAACTAAGGCCTTTTTCAGTCTTCATTGATAGCTTGAACTCATTTTTTCTTTTAAATTAGTGCAAGAATCAGTCAGAGATTAAGATCACCCAAACATCACCCCAGCATTCGTGGTATGATGTCATCCTTGACATAGAGATCTAACACGGCTAGGTACACCGCGCCCTCAAGAATTAACCTGTATTTTAACCACAAAACCTTTGCCCATTGTTTTCAGTGTCTGGGAAAGGAATCACTGTTTCAGGCAATTAACAGTTCACACTGTCTCTGATGGACTCTGATGTATCCTTTGGTGAAAAGGAAGATGCTGACAAATTATTAAGAAAGTCCTTATGGAGCAGTCCATCTAGAAGATGTTGCTTGTTATCTGGTGACCAGCTGATTTTACATCTCTATTTACACATAAGAATAGTAAACCTCTGTTTAGAAAGGAGAAAGAACAGTATAAAAAAAACAAAAGGCCATTTGGCTTTGCAACATAAGAGAAGACTTCTTATTCACAGCATTTGTACATTCTTCAATGAGAATGAAGGGAAAATAAAATAACCAAGACTGGATGCAGCTCTAACTTATGCTACACAATCATTCTGACAGGAGGTTTATATAGTTGTAAGGAATGTTTCTTTCTGAAATTTAACAGTTGTTTCCATGACACTGAGGTCTATTGAACTGTTTATATTTATTGCATTGTGGAATGGTGATCCTGTTTTATACATTGGTAGCTTTTAGATGGATTTAAATTTTATATAAATTCTCTTATTTCAGAAGCTGGGGATGAAGGGGAGAAGAAGAGAATGAGCAATGTTATTTAGATGCTTTATAACCTTCAGTGACACAAACAAAAAATGACTTAGGTTCCAAAATCAGTTGCAAAATATATGTACACACCTTAAAATAAAAAAACACAAATAAATAGAGATTCCAAAATAAAAAGAAGCATTTCTTTCTTTGCTGATCTTTCTTTTAAATGTTTTCTTTTAATAAGGGATAACAACCCTCATTCTAAAACTGTGTTAAATCTGTCCTCTTGGTTACTCAGGCTGAGCTGGATTGTGTCACTGTCCTTCAGCTGTTGCATCTTAGAGCAGGAGATGTCCAGGGAAAATTGTGAGGTCAAGAGGACATCAAAGCTGCAGACAGAAGGCAGTATTACACCAAGCTTTAACAACTGTTCAGGGGTGTGTCACTGGGATAGATTAGAATAGTTCATTTGGAAGGGTTCTGAAAAGATCACCAAGTCCAACTGCCTGAACAGTTCAGGGCTAAACAAAAGTTAAAGCATGTTATTGAGGGCATTATCCAAATGCCTCCTGAACACAGTAGGCTGAGGAATAGGTCACTAGAAGGATATTGCCATTACCTTTTTGATTGGTGGAATAGCTGTCTGGGGCAAATGTTTAATCCATCAAAATCTGAAGGGATTATTTGTACAGAAGGGTTTTCGAAGGTAAAATGATAGCCTGGCCATGGCACCTGCCTCTATGAACTTACCAGTGTTGACTGCAGGAGAGACATAGAAATGGGACTAAGACCTAGCAGGTCATTCTTTGGCTGTTTACCAACCACAAAATATCTAAATGCAGCACACAAGCGTTTGAATACTATGCTGATGTAAAATACTGCTTTACAAAGTATACCAGTCATGCTTCTCATTCCTAACCTAACAAATGATACATTACATATTGTCATCCTTTTCTTTGGATCTGAATTGAACCTTAAGGCTCATATCAGTCTTTAAGTTATTGGCATCCACGGGAAGAGCAGAGCAGTAAAAAATATTTGTAACACCTGATTCTCACATCTGAAACAAAGTTGTTTTAAAAATATAGTCCTCAGAATGTGCAAGCTTATATCAATTTTTTTTCCCCTCACTCCTGTGAAGCATGGCTTAGAAGTCACAGCTGGCACATTAGAAAAAAGAAATACAGTAAAATGAATAAAATATACTCTCATTCACAATTTCCTAAAGGCTCCTTGGTTGTTAATTGAAACTTTTGTCTACTTTATTGAACAATAAAAGTGACAGAAACTACTCTCAGTTGTCCTTCAGTATTAAAAAGAGGATAAAGGGTTCCTAGCAAAGGTGACAGAAATTAATGTGGTGAGCCCAGCTATCAAACATTTTGATATGTGAATTGCCTGATATTTCTATAATGCCTTCTTATGATTGGAAATGTTATCGCTTCTATTGAATCAATAGAAAATGTTAAAGCTCTGTGGAACCCCAATTACAAAATAAAGCTAGAAGGTTAACATCTGGGACCAGTAGAGATAGAAACAATTTCTATTGTCATACCTTTCTGACAAGTAAATGTCAGAAACATAACACCTTCCGCCAGGCTCAGTACAGAGCACATGTAAAAGAGTGATTGCAAGGCAGTCTCAAGTCAAATCACCTGTCATCTCAGCTTTGACGTGGAATTACTTTTGTTTTATGCATCTATTAACCTTGAACTATCAGCATTTGTTTTAATGTTCTGGTCTGAAGTGACCTAAATGTACTTCTTTAATGCACTTACTGCTGTAGCTAAAAGGGGGAAAGAACAGGGGCAAAAAATTGTTAGAAAGGGGTGGGTGACGTTAGTTGTCGCTTCTGTGGCATGCCTGAGAGTGCAGGAGCCTGTTTCCCATGTCCTGTCTTGGGCATAAATCTCAGAGACATGCATGGCAGAAAAGATGGGCGCATGAAAGGGTGTCAGTAGCTTGAGTTGGAAGGGGCCTTAGTGATCATCCAGTTCCAACCCACCACAGGCTGGTTGCCACCCACTAGATCAGGCTGCCTAGGGCCCCATCCAGCCTGGGCCTCCAGGGATGGAGCATCCACAACTTCTCTGGGCAGCCTGTTCCAGTGCCTCACCACCCTCCGAGTAAAAAATTTTCCCCTAACATCTACTCTAAATCTTCCTTTTTTTTTTTTTGGTTTAAAACAGTTCCCCCTTGTTCTATCACTATCAGAACATGTAAACAGTTGTTGTCCCTCTTGTTTATAAGCTCCCTTAATGAGATCTCCCCAAAGCCTCATCTTCTCCAGGCTGAGTGAGCCCTGCACTTTCAGCCTTTCTTCACAGCAGAGGTGCTACAGCCCTCTGAACACCTCTGTGACCCTCCTCTGGACCTTCTCCAATGGCTCTGCATCTTTTTTGTGCTGGGGGCCTTAAGCCTGGACTCAGCATTGCAGGTGGGGCCTCATGAGGGAGAGCAGAGGGGGACAATTCCAGGACAATTCCCTCCCCCACCCTGCTGGCTACTCTTCTTTTGATGCAGCTTGGGATAAAAATGGCCTTCTGGGCTGCAGGTACACACTGCCGGCTCATGTTCAGCTTTTTATCCACCATAACCCCCACGGCCTTCTTTTCAGGGCTGCTCTCAAGGAGTTCTTCTCCCAGTCTGTACACATACCTGGGATGGCCCTGACTGAAGTGACTTTGCACTTGGACAAAGTGACCTTGCACTTGACCTTGCACAAAGACCTTGCACTTGGACTTGTTGAACCATATTAGATTCACGTGGACCCACTTTTCAAGCTTGTCCAGGTCCCTTTGGATGCCATCCATTCCTTCTATCATTTCAACTGCACTACTCAGCTTGGTGTCATCAGCAAACTTTCTGAGGGTGCACTCATTGCTGCTGTTTAGATCATTGATAAAGATGTTGAAGAGCATGGGTTCCCAAGATGGACCCGTGGACACCACCCACCACCCGCCTTAACCTGGACATAGAGGCATCTTGCACAACACCCCTAGCATATGGGGTGACACTGTACATCTCACTTATTTTTCTCACAATAGGGCTTGAGGGTAAGAAGGATGAACACTAGAAGATGCAAAACTCTCCATCTGCTGCAAGACAGGAGTTCTCAGTGCTCCTGGATGAGATGATTGTTGTGCTCTGTAAAAAATAACATGCCTGAAAAACAGCATATTTGATCTAAACTCTTCAGCCAGGTAATGACATACAGATGGTGATGGTGTTCTCTGACCGGTACAGACCACAGTAGTAAAATACTGGCTAGACATTAGAATGTGAGGCTTTTAATGTTTACACTAGAAGATCTTGTTAAAGAGATTATCCCCACTTTCCACGACCATAAAGCAAATAAGAATACAAATTTAACAGGGTGGAAATTGCCATTGTCAATCATTCCTAAGAAAAGAGGTGAAAACCTGGTCATTTGTACATTTGATTCTGTGTTCCAAGCCTATTTGCCCTGCAGGATGGAGAAGGAAGGATATACTTCAACACTAGTTGAATAAATTGTGACCAGTCTTTTTAGATGATTGGGACCAATTATTTCTTAAGGAAACACATAAATTCAAGCAAAGATGACCACCTACAAAAATGCCTTTCTTTGGAAGATGATCGTGAACATGAAGTCCATGCATTACACATGCTAGGCTTGTTTAGGTTACTCTCAGAAACTCTACTGCCACAGGTTTTGTGCACTTTACATGCTTTAATATGGAAATCTTCAAACTTTCTAAAGGGCTAACTTTCTTAGAGGAGTCTATATTCCAGAGGGCCGATTCTTCAGTGACATGAATAGCAGAAAGATGCCACTTTAAGACAGTGAGGTTTAGGTGTTTCAATATCAATTTGAATTCTAACATAAAAATAGCTAAATCTTTTTAAATATATGGAGACAAGAACAGCAGAGTTTTCTAAAGCATCAAAGTAGTGTTTGGCATTCATTTCAAACAGCTATCCCTCAGATGAAGAAGAATTTTCAATCAGAAAACTGGACACTAAACTAGACAGTAATTGTTTTTATTTCAACTACCACCAGAAGATATTTAGTGTTATCAAACACCAGTTTGAAATTTCCCCACGACAAACCATTACGCAGAATTCTGGTGGACCTGTAATGTCTCTTGTATGTGTGACTTTCTGAGGTTAAAACAGTGCTTGGCATAACCTCTTCTCTTTCTTGTCTTTGTTTCCTTTAAGGGCAAAATTATTAGGACACCATCGTCCTAAGCTCTAGGGGACCAGAATGAACATGAAATGTGGGCCTGAGATATAACTCAGATTCACAATTATCTACTAATGTATTAGACAGGGAATATTTCTGGCTTATTTTCATTATTTTAAGGTTATCCTTATGAATTCAGTAAATTTGTGCAAATTTAAGGATTTATAGATGAGGTTTGTTCAACCGAAAGCATGGGAACTTGCTATGGCTTGATGCCCCCATATATTTGTAATTAGTTACTGCTAAGAATTGAGAACTCAGTCCTTCTGCACTGAATAACTTTTTATGGCAATTCATCTGTCATCTAGAGAGATAATCAGAGGGCATATAAATTCTTGCATTCAAGGGACATGTCCTCTGGGAAACCCCATTACCGTGGCATACCTAGAGTGGAAGACGCATACCTGGAGAGTGTGATGTTTGCACTTTGCTTAGCAAAGGGTGTACTGAATTTTAAAGGTCTGAAAGATGATTCTGTTGCATCTAGTTTAGTGAATATTAATTCAAAGGCAGGGCTGAAGTAGCTCAGCTGGAAGAGTGTTAGACTGAAGACTTAATGCTCCCTTGTTCAAGCTTGGGCTGCAGCAATGTATTTGAGGTTCCAGATCTGGGCTCATAAGTACAGAAGAGATGAGGACATACCAGAAATTGTGCAGTGAAGGGTCATAAAGATAATGAAGGGACTGGAGAACCTCTCAGGTGAGGAAAGTCATAGAAAGCTGAGGTTGTCCATTAGTCTGGGGAACAGAAAGTTCAGGAGGGATTTATCAATTGTACAAATACCTGAAGGGAGGTGCAACAAGGACAGAGGCAGGCTCTTTTCAGAGGTGCTCAGTGACAGGATGAGGCAGTGAGCACAGATCGAAACATAGGAGGGCCCCTCAATACCAGTGTTTTATTGTGTGTGACTGCACACTAGAACAGGTTGCCCAGAGAGAATGTGGAGTCTCATGATTCCCTGATCCTCAATAATATGTTCTCAAAGATCCACCATACTGATAAATCCAGAATATTGATGCACTGATGTGTCTCTTGATTCCATTGAGCTATTCTGGCATATACACAATGTAAAAGAAAGAAGAATCAGGCCATTAATATAGTCACAGTTGTAATTGCAATTTTTATTCATGCAATGCCCCAAAATGTGAAGTTAACAGCTTGTTATGTGGGTGTACATTAATAAGCACAATGGGGGTTCATAATAGAGCTTCTAGGTGCTAATGCAATATGAATTCATGAATTAATAATTGCCATTAATTAAATATACAGACAAATACCACCCAGCAATGACTGACAAAGGAAAAATGTATCAGCAGCCTTTCTGTCACACCTCACTTGTGGCTGTTTCTAGGGCTTTTTCATAGACGGAACAAATAAAGTTTGGGAGAGAGGGAGGGAGGAAAAGGTCAGATGTGGAAAAACAGTCCCCACAGAAGGAAATGAATTATTGAAATGGGACAGAAGTAGCAGAAAATACAGGAAGGCAAAGTCACTGTGAAACTCCAACAGGGAAAAAGCCCAGATGGCCTATGAAAATGATGAAATTAAGTCTTAAATTGATGATGATACTAAACTTGGGACTTGATTATCCTGACAGATGTGCAAGAGACTCCCAGTGACTTCAATGGGAGGTGTGTGTGTGATGGGGAAGTCAGACCTTAGAACCACTGAACTTTGTTCAGATGAGTGAACCTGAGGAATGAAAACCTCTAGGTAAAAATGACAACCTCAGCTGTATTTGGTATCCCATGGCTGAAAAATGTGGATGATTACAACATTTGCAATAAGAAAAAAAATAAATCTTTTTAAAAGGTAAAGCAGATGGAAGTCTGTTCCTTGGTGAAAGGCTATGGAAATCTCATGGAGAATCAATCTCTCCTCTACCACTCCCATCTCCTCCTCCTATGAAGTGTTGCCAAAGCCCAGACAAGTTTGATTCAGTCACTCTGATGAGAGCAGGAGGTAACTCCAGAAACTACTGTGATTTTACACCAGTTTATACCAGGTTTATTGAGATGCAGATCCAGCTTGAGGGGTGTAAAGAAATATGAGATAATAACATAAAATGACTAAAAAGGGTCTTGTCTGAAAACATGAACAATAATTCTATGATTGAAAGGATGTGAACATTATAGCAACTTTAAGGGCTATTAAGCCAGTTCCTATGTGAATCTGTAGTGTGAATTGTATAAGCGTTTGGAATGTGTTGATGATAAAGGGATTCATAAAAGTTGTTATGCTGATTTTATGTTGATGGATGTTAGAATATAAGGTGAATTATTAACCACAGGAAAGTGAGACTAATGTTTAAGTGCTGTGATATATGTGTAATTGAAAGCAATTTCTTCTATAGAACAAGGAGATTGTGGGCATAAGTGAAACAAACTTTGAATAAAATACAGATGAAGTGGAATCTGTTGAGTGTTCAGACCTAGGAAACAAAGGGAAAATAAACTTGCCTGAAAAACAAATATTACTACTAGAAATAAATAATTTGCATTTATATAGAAACTTCTATTCAGAAAAAGCCCAAAGCAAGTTACCCACTTGCTAAAGCATTTATAAATAATGCTGTATACATAGAAATGCATACACAATACCTTTTTCTAGGGATCACGTCTTTTTTGCAGTAATGTTTTCAGTCATATAGAACTCCAATAAGACCAACAAGATTGTTTACCTCTTAAGGGGGAAAAGAGAAAAAGTCAGAGGTTAACCACCTTTGTTCTGATAATGCTGAAGTCAATAGCACAGCTTTACTAAAAAAGGGTGGATAAACAGATATGGACTGTTTCTCTGACACCAATACAAATACTGTTGTTTACTCTTGTGCTGAAAGGAGAAACACTCTAGCAGTAAAAGGCATAACTAATATACAATAATCACAAGAAGAAGACACAGGAGTCTTGCTTCTCAGTCTTCATTGTCTCTATGGAATTTCATATCCTGATATTCTGTTTCTTCAAGGTATTTGTCCTGGTTGGTAACACCAATGACTTGGACCTTGGAAAAGCAGCTTAGTGGCATGCAGTATTTTGAGGACATATTGATGGGAAAGCTACAAATATTGAGGCTACATCTTGTATATAATATTGTATGACTGATGGCAAATGCAGATTCTTTTAGCTATGGACAGAAGGACTATTTCAGCCAGCTGATGAATAGCAATAGAATTTTTGTCCTGCTGAATAAATGATGATGTTGCAGCAATATTTTAATCAGCAAGAATTTGGAATGACTGGGATAATCATGTCTCATGAGCACTGTAACCATCATGAATTACTGTGGGTAAATACTTTGCATAGTACCATGTGTTCTGTTCCAAAATACATGGGGCTAGTTTAAATTCCAAATCTCTGTTAAATTTACTTTTGGAAAGAGTCTAAACTAATAGTGAATGAAGTTACAGTGATTTAGCTATGGCTTTGACCTAAAACCTGCACATATAATGTTAATACTAATGTATTTTTTCTGAAGATGAAATATCCTTGAATTATTACACTCATCCTATGCCATCATTTAGCTTGGTTGATTTTACTAAAGTTTAAGGTCCAAATGATGTCCCTGTACTTAATTCTAGCATAGGAAACTGCTTTCTGCTCGGACACACATCAAGGAAATGTGAGGAAAAACAGCCCAAATACACCATTAGTTTGATGTAATAGGGCAGAGGAATAAACCTTGAAAGGTAAGTCATTTAAAAAAAAAAAAAAAAAAAAAAGAACCCTCAGTTAAGTGATTCAGTAATATAGCGAGTGACCTCTTTATTCTGCTTAGAAAAGACTTAATGCTGGTGCATGATTTTAACACTTACTTGAAATAAAATTATCCAAGAAGGATTAAAACATTGATAATAGGTTAAAGTGATGGCTTGGGCAGAATGATCAGAGTCAGATAATAATCATTTCACCTCTGTTGTTCTAGGTCACAACTACAATCTGTCAGTATAAGATGCAAGCCCAGCTACTAGAATTTTTCTGTCTGCTAAGCCCTTGTTGGCTTCTTTTTCTTTTTTTTTCTTTTTTTTTTTTTTTTCCTGTCCTGGTTTGGAGAGNTCAAACCAAGAGTTCTGTAGTTTTTTCAGCTGCTGTGAATAAAAGGTTGTCTTTTTTATTATTATTTCTGTGTTTCCTTCTTCATTCCAACCAGGAGAAAAAAAAAA
>VXAV01006404.1:53890-66174 GCA_013399715.1 Alectura lathami | reverse complement strand
AAGAAGAAGGACATATATTTGATTTTATTTACAATGTAACAGTAACAGGGAACATCAGGGTGAGTATGGGATGTAGCAAGACCGCAGCTCAAGTTTTCAGTGGCTTCCACACAACCTTACCATTATCTTAACAGATTTAATTATTAATACCTCTGTGGTGATGAATCAAAAGTGCTACATTTGACTGGCACAGGGTGGTAAGTGCTTTGAAAGTCATTATCCTAAACACAAAAAGATTTTGAATAATCCTTCAAAATGTCAAGACATACATCACATCAGCAATTGTTAAATATTTCTTCTGAGGGAAAAGTTAATTTAAAGCACTTTTGATGTTTAATGCCACTCACGACAGCAGCTGAAAATTAACCCTCTACATTTCCCTCCCCCAGATCTTAGCCATGTCAATATAATGTTCTAGGGTGGTAGGACATTTTCTATGCATCTTATTAAAAAGAAATCAAGGGCAGATTTAGGAAGCTTGAAGGATGAAAAGCTTCACCAAACTTCTAAATCGATCCACGGGAAGCAAGAAACTGGGGATATTTTCTTGTCAAATCTATCTATAGACTGCTCCCATTAAAATTCTCCTATTACTGCAGAAGATTGTCCTCACTACTGAGTGAATTTCACTACGGAAAGAACAAATTCCTAGGCAAGATGATGCCCCCTTCCTGTAGGAGCAATAAAATTGTTTTAGCAATTTTTGCTAGATGAATCGTTACATGATACGAGACTGATAAATGTGTAGGCTGTGCATGAATTGATGGTAATAGAAACAAGTGCCTGAGTTTTTACAATAAGCAGCACCATGGCTGTGAAGCTGTGGGCTGACCATGAGACCAAAATTACATTACGAAAAAAAAATAAAAACATCTTGTAAAACTTAAAAAATGTAGAATCATGAATAGTGAAAGTCTGGAATTTCCAGGCTTTTCATTAGTACTTCCTCTTTGAGCTTTTTATCTTTTATTTTTCCCTCTGTTTTTCTAATTTCTTCACATCAAGCCTTACTATTCCCCACAAAGTGTTTAAAACATTGTTAACAGCAGAATATCAGGATTACCATGAGGTTTGCAACTTCTAACCTTAGCCCCAGGCACTTGTTACAGTGGAGCATTGGTTTTGGTTACTCTTTAGGTGAAAGTGTAAAGAACAGAAAACAAATGAACAAACAAACCATCATATACATGTATACAGATGCATGAGAAAAGAAAGAGAAAAGCTATAGGCAGGAAAACGTTCTCAGTTTTCAAGAAAATGATCTGCTACTAATTTATTAGAGCAAGTCACTTCCTGAAGCTAGATGTAATTATTGAAGCATGACATTTCAGAAATGTTCTGAGATTCATTGTGACCCAAAAGAGTCACAATGAATGGAGGGCTACAAGCTTTTTAGAAGGGATAGGCAAGGTAGGAGGGGTGGGGGAGTTGCCCTCCATGCTACGAAGTGCATAGACTGTGAGGAGCTGCCCCTGAGTGACAGTCAGGAACTGGCTGAGAGCCTGTGGGTGAAAATTAAGGATGGGACCAATAGAAGGCAGCTGGTGGTCAGAGTCTACTCCAGGCCACCTGATCAAGGCGAGCCTGTTGATGTGGCCTTCTTGCTTCAGCTGAAGGAGGCATCTCAGGCACAGGCTCTCATCCTCATGGGGGATTTCAACCATCTGGACATGTGCTGGGACAACAACACAGCAAGCTGCAAGTGATCCAGGAGGCTGCTGGAGTCCGTTGAAGATAACTTTCTGGTTCAGGTATTGGACAGACTGACCAGAGGGGATGCGTTGCTGGACCTAGTGCTCACCAATGTGGAGGAGATGATCAAAGAGGTGAAGATTGGAGGCAGCCTGGGCTGCAGTGACCATGCCCTGGTGGAGTTTGTGATCCTGAGGAGCGTGGGCCTGGCAAGGAGTGGAGTCAGGACACTGAACTTCAGGAAAGCAAACTTCAGGCTGCTTAAGGAGTTGGTGGAAGACATCTCCTGGGAAACTGTCCTTAGGGACAAGGGATTGGAGCAGAGCTGGCAGCACTTGAAGAACATCTTCCTGAGAGCACAAGAGCTCTCCGTCCCCCAGAATAAGAAATCAGGCAGGGGAGGCAGGAAACTAGTGTGGCTGAGCAAGGATCTGCTGGTCAAGTTGAGGGAAAAGAAGGCAAAGTATAGGCAGTGGAAGCAGGGATGGGTGGCCTGGGAGGATTACAGAGGTGCTGTCAGGATATGTAGGGATGGGATCAGGAAGGCCAAGGCGCAGGTGGAATTAAGCTTGGCGAGGGATGTAAAAAACAACAAGAAGGGTTTCTTTAGCTCCATAGAGCAGAAGAGGCAGGTGAAGGAGAGTGTTCCCCCTCTAATGAATGGAAAGGGAGAACTGGCCTCCTCTGATGTGGAGGAGGATGTGTTCTTTATATATTTGGCAATTAATATCAGCCTCTGTCTTTCAAGACCATGGGCAACTTGGTAACTGAGAGAAACCTGGTAATGGTCAATAATACTGAGCAGGTCTCAGGAAGACCCTCTTGTTTACAACCATGCCCTCCCTGTTACAGAGTGAGTTAGGAAGTGCAAAATATATCTTGATCTGTCTCCTGCTGTTCTCTGCTCTCAGCTTATCTAACCTGATGAGCTGAGCATAAGGCTTTCACACCATCCATCCCAGCCATGCTACAGTAGCTGTGCTGTCTGTTCTTTCAGGATGACACCAATATGCTCTTTGCACCCAGGGACCTGACATGTCAGCCATCACAACTTCGTGGATTAGCAGCAGGGAGAGTAAGGGAGAGACAGCGTCACAGCATGATGTTGAAAAGGCCCAGAGGCTTTGTGGGGACAGCCTGTAATGTGATACAGAATTCAGATCTCTCCTGTCAGGAAGTCAGAGCATAAAGGGCTGTGAACAACTCTTGGAGCAGACCCACAGCTGTGGACATCTGAGAGTGTTCTGTCATAGGCATAGGTAGAACATATCTCTGTGTCTCCAGGTTAGGTATATCTTCAGTGATGAACTGTACCAACTCTGTCTCAGAAAATTAAGTATGTTGGATGAAGAAGCTGGGAAATACAGAGAAAAGACAAACCTGTGATTATCAGAATAAATATTTTCACTCAGCCGTGAGTAGGCCTTACCCCCATCCAGCAGTACATAAGAAGTGAAACATATCTTCAAGGCAAGATAGTATTTGATAAAGAGCATTTTATGATTTTATGAAAATGTGCAGGTGAAATAAACATATAAAGTTAAAATACACAGTGTGAAGAATCAAAGATTTATACATGTGGGAGTTCCAGCAGTGTCTTCACTAATCAACTCTATTTAGTTCTCAAGTTCCTTTCATAAATATAAAGATTTTACTCATACATGTTTAGAAGCCTGCAATGATTGTTTAATTGACTTAGGTCAGTGAAGGTGTAAGGGACTAAAATAAAAATATTATTAATAATCTAAGGGATTCATGGCTTACTATTTCTTAATTCATCAGTATTATAATATTACAGAGTAAATAGCCCAGCACCCTACAGAAAACAGTAGTGAAATATTTTAATTTTTTGAGTTTTGGTGAGCTTTTTGCAATGACAACTCATTTGGTTGTAACAGATGCAGCTTACTAAGGCACTTTATAATCAACAAAGAAAATGTTTATTAATTATAAAAACCCTGCAACAATGATATTAAATAGTGAAATCCTGCTCAATTAGCGAAAACAATAAAGGCTCAGTTACAAATTCTTACACAAATAGAACATTTTCTAATCAATCTGCCAGTGATTAGGTAATTTAAGCCATATATAAAAAATACATTGGATTTAGTTTTCAAATTTTGCGGACCACGTCTCATTTTCTCCCCTCCTAGCTGTTGTAAACTGAAAAAGATACTAAGACCATTGAGTAGAATTATTTCAGAAACTTGATACAGATGTAAATGTGTAGCTAAAAAATTTGCCAGTAGTTTCCATTTTGTAATTTATTTAATTAGTTTAGCTACGATGAAAGACTCCAGAGAAGTCTTCTGATGTTAGATGCATGGCACATGCAACAGTAATATTAAATACCTTATTAACATTCTTCATGGTAATGTGTGCTCTTTCTGTTAGAGGAAAACATACCAATGATACGTATTTAACTTGGTAGTCATTCAGTCTGGGGCCTTTCTAACAAGGATAGCACTGAGCGCCAGGGATTATGGACACAGGGAACTGAATTTGTTTTTTCTAAATTACCAGTATATTTCATAAATTTGTCTATTTACAGGTCAGAAGAGGTCAATACAGCTAAGTAAATGAAAGCCATATATGACACATGACACAGATCTGAACATTTATCATCTATGTTACCTTCAATGAGTTTATAGCCTGTTCATGAAAGTCAAAGTAGAAAACAACACTCTCTAACTATGTCATATTTAAATCAGCATAGTGTCTGTCTGGTAAGTAAATCCTCAGCTGTTCAAAGGCTTCACTGCTCCCTGCAAAGCAGACATGGTTTGCCACAGTCTAGCTGCACCTCACATCCAAGCATCTCATGCAACTACTTCAGCTTCTGTGCAGTTATGCCTGTGTAAAGCAGGCAAATATGAGTGAAGTACAGCACTTCTTCACGAAGAAAATTCTCATCTAAGCTGTCATTCACAAGGAGGCTCTAACATCCATGGAAATGCACTGTGGACTTTGCTGCCTTTTATTCTGAAACCACTTAGTGCATTTACATTTTCTGTGAAACTCAATCAACTTTCCAGCTTTTCGTTTTGAACACTTTCTTTTTCCCATTAGTCTGTTAATAATTGTTGCTTTCCTGGCATCCTTGTTCTGCTGGGTTATTATGCATTCCTCAGCATTGTGAAAAATTAAAAGTGGAAAAAAATCACATGCTTTTCAGTTGAATTAACACTGCGTAAAATGCTGAAATTATTAATTGAACATCTTGATTATAAATTAGGTGGAAATAATGTTGAAGAAGCAGCCTCTAGTCATATAGGTTTATTATTAGGGCTACATAGTGAATGATTTGAATTCCATTCTTGTAGTGGTAAATATAGTTATTATGGAAGAATGTGTGCTCATGGATTTTGGCTGAATATCAGCTGAATCAAGTAGGATATTTCACCCATAATTTAAAATTACATGTCCTAAAACAATGCCTATGTTATCGCCTGCTTCCACCATTACTAGAATAACGTGATTATGATCTTACATAGGATAAGGAAATTATTTCAGCCACTACAGAATAACTAATTGCCAATAATACTGTTGTCCGCTATTCCTCTGTGCAGCAGCACCCTATTGTGCTGAGCACTGTAGGCTCACAACATAATGTCTGCAATGCATCTGTGATAACTAGAGAGTTGCACCTGCTATAGGAGATTTCATCATTAATGCTGGTATTGTTAGATGACCTTATATAGTTTGCTTGGATGCCACACTCATTAAGCGGAAAGATTATCTAGACTTCATGGGTGCGGGTTTTACTCCCCTAGTGTATTTTGCAGGGCCAAGGTTTCATGATAAGAGTCACTCAGTTGGATACCACACAGTTTAATGCTACCTCATAAGTCATAATTTCTTTATCATCCCGATTTACCTTAGTGTTACAGATTGTATATGTGCTGGACAATTATTTGTGCTTTAGTACATACAACACTGACCTTGGCGGAGTCCCAGGCTGGCTGAGCATTTAGGCACTACCATAATAGATAAGTTAAGCAACATCTACAATAGTTATTGTCTATCCAGATAGAATTGGAGCTCAGGATCTGCTGTTTGACAAATGTGCTGCTTCACCACTGCTGCAGCATTGCAAGGGAACCCTATTCATCTTAACAAACATTGCAAAGGCAAAGGCAAATCTGATTTGAGGGAACTGAAAGGTCCATCTATGTTTGTTTGGGGGGCTCTAGAGTTTTAAAGGAAAGGTTTGCCTGAGAGGTTAAGAGCTTAGCTCTGTCCTAGCTTGAAGTAAGCTCTTAAATCTGAACAGCTTTTCCTTGAGGCTACAGAAATCTGATGAGACCTCTGGTATTTCAAGTTTCACAATACTCAATTTCTCACTATTTTTGTACTCTTTTCTTTTCACTCTAAGCTGTTTCTCCTCTTCTGATAACGAAAAGACTCAGTGGCTGATGGAAATCCTGGGGTGTAGCCTGGTGATCTGCTTAAATTTTCTGGCTGTTCTGGTTCATCTGAGCTCTCCAGACTCACTCCTGTAAATTGCTTGTTATAAGCAATTCCTCGGAGCTGGGGTTTTCTTATACTGGTAAGAGATGCTCCGTGCCTCTCAGGATTACCGCTTGTATCCTAGACTTCTCTTCTGCACACAGCAAGATGTGGGAAGCCTGAAGAATGTAGGGCTTTATCATACTCTTCGGTGCAGAACAACTTATGGTCAAAATAGCCAAGAACATGTAGATGCATACACAAAAGCAAATAAAATCTACACAGCTCCCTCTTCTTCAAGCCCTTCTCCAAATCTATGTGAAGCAAGTATCTGCTGTTTAAAGGTCAACATCTAAATAAGGGAATAAGCAAATATTGCTCTAAGTTATTTTGTTTTGTTTAAAAAAAAAAAAAAAAAAAAACATGCACAAGAATTCTGAAGAATAATTTAGGCACTGGTAGAGACACAGAAGACAGATATATCAACTACCCTGAGTTTGCGAAGA
This sequence comes from Alectura lathami, assembly GCA_013399715.1. Classification (NCBI taxonomy): domain Eukaryota; kingdom Metazoa; phylum Chordata; class Aves; order Galliformes; family Megapodiidae; genus Alectura; species Alectura lathami. The sequence goes on along the minus strand of VXAV01006404.1, from coordinate 59,527 downwards.
TCCACCTGACAAGCTATGGAAGTCTAACAGATTTCTGTGGTCATTCCTGCAGAATACCATCATTTATTTGTTTATTTATTTATTTATTTGAATCATGCAATGCTGCTGCAACAAAAGGGACAAGAAAGACGTAAGTGCAGAATGTTCATGGGAACCTTACTCAAATTGTCTAAGTGGAGGTGTTTGGAGCTATATGTTTGAGTGATTCTGTTAGTGGAGGCTGTAAGGGATGTATTTTGTCAGACCTCCCCGCTCTGGTATACATGATAAACTGTGGCCTTGGTAAAATCTTCTGATTGGCTGAAGAAATTAAATTGTGATAACACACCAGCTTAAAAACTGATAAGCATGAAGTCCTACAAAGTTACAAAACTCCAAGGTAAACAGCATGAGAAACACATACGCTTAGATGGACATGAGCCAGCAGTGCGCTCTTGCAGCCAGGAACACCAATGGCATCCTGGGCTGCATCAAGAGAGGGGTGGCCAGCAGGGAGAGGGAGCTGATCATCCCCCTCTGCTCTGCCCTTGTAAGGCCTCACCTGGAGTGCTGTGTCCAGGCCTGGGGCCCCCAGTACAGAAGAAATGTGGAGTTGGTGGAGCAAGTCCAGAGGAGGGCCACCAAAATGATCAGAGGGCTGGAGCACCTCTCCTATGAAGAAAGGTTGAGGGAGTTGGGATTGTTTAGCTTGGAAAAGAGAAGGCTCCGGGGAGACCTCATTGCGGCCTTCCAATACTTGAAAGGAGCTTACAGGCAGGAGGGGGACCGACTTTTTACATGGATGGATAATGGCAGGACAAGGGGGAATGGGCTAAAACTGAGAGAGGGGAGGTTTAGGTTGGACATCAGGAAGAAATTCTTCCCTGAGACAGTGGTGATGTGCTGGAACAGGCTGCCCAGAGAAGCTGTGGATGCCCCATCCCTGGATGTGTTTGAGGCCAGGCTGGATGTGTTCCTGGGCAGTTTGATCTAGTGAGCTAGTGGTTGGCAGCCCTGTCCACGGCAGGGGGGCAGGGGGGTTGGAACTAGATGATCTCTGAGGTCCCTTCCAACCCAAGCCATTCTATCATTCTGTGATATGCTATGCATGGGGCCAACTTATGGTCACGCTCCTTTGGGGCACAAGGACACTTGGGACCCCTGGGACCCCTGGGACCCCCAAAGCAACCACGAGGCGACTCTGATGCTTATTCTGGTTGGGAGGAAAGCTGTCAGTATGGCACAAGCTGAGCACGTGATACTGAAGCATCCTCCAGCTAGCAGCATCGGCCTACCAAATCAAAAGCACAATAAAATAAAATAAAAACGCAAATAAAAGGAACTCTGAAGCAGCAAGTTGTTGGCATGCAAACTCCACAACCTCCTTGAGTGATTTGAAGAGAATGGACCCTCAAGACATCACAGGATCCGCAGTTGTGACATCTCTGCTTGCTTTCTCTCTCTCTCTCTCTCACACACACATTTATACTGGTAAAAATAAACTTCACTGATTAGAGTGATATTCTGACTCTGTTTTAGTCTTAATTTGGAGGAGTGTTGTTAAAGAGCATCACAATAGAAACAGATTATGACAGAGGCTGGCTCTTGTGTTTCACGCTGTCGATCAGATGCTTAGAAAATCAGATGCTGTCTGTACATGATTACTGGACAAACCACAAAAAGCATCAGATTACTTTGTTTTGAGGCAGCCAGAGTCATGTGAAGTTCTGCAAATTTTAGGTGGAATTAAGAAATAAATTCATTTGACAACAGCAACTAAGCCAGCTTTGTTACCATGTACATCGTGGGTGGTCAGTTTAAAGATATCAATTTACATGTGGCTTGAAACCTGCACAAATGCTCCTTTTCTTGGGTTACAACATCAGACATTAGAGATGGCTGTGCACCCTGAAGCTGTGGCTTTCAGAAAAGAAATGAAAGAAGGACTGCTAAAGTCAGAAGGAGCAACAAAGCTGGCTTATTCTCTCCGGAAGCTTGTGACCCCAGGCAAGCTGTTGTTCTCATTACCTACATTCCTGGAGTTTCTTAACCTGGCTACACATAATGTGTTCTAGCTATATAGATGTTCAGCATCCAATTCATATTTTAGATATGTTGTCCCAAAATATTTTACTATTCTCCACTAGATTAAGAGAAAGGTCTGCAGAATATGCTCAGTGAAAGCTTCTTTGTGTATGTGTGTGTGTGCTTTTCCTAATACACAGATGAATATAATTGTTTTATCCTACTTATTAGTTAGAGTGAGGAGTTGCCAAGAGTATCTGGAAAGAGTAAGCTTGTAGATAAAGATACACCTAAGAAATCCTCATAATGGATACAGGTGGAAAAGCTGGAAAAGCATCAAATATTCAATAAAAAATATAATCTTTTAGTATAACTTTGCCAGTAATGATTTGGTCTGTCTGTTGATCCTAAGCAGGAATATTTATTCAGTAATGTCCGAAAACTGATGCTGAGGTATTGTGGTATGACGTTCATGCCACAGACAGAAAAATACAGCAGGATCTGCATCGAGTTGTTAATTTATTGACAACTTATGTATTTTTTTTATTTAAACTCTTTTCCTCCTCCTGACACCATTGATTCTACAATTTGATACCATGAATGCTCCTTGGTAGTGAAGTAAGAAAACATTGATATAACCTTCCCCTGAATCTGTGTCTTTGTCTGGTCTTACAAAATATTCCTATGAAGAAGCCACTAACCTGATGGAATGCAAGAGTTAACTACAACATAGGCAAGACTGGTCTACAGCATCCTCACAGGGAAGCAGAGGGGCAGGTGCTGAGCTCTGCTCTCTGGGGACAGCAACAGGACTCGAGGGAATGGCATGTAGCTGCATCAGGGGAGGGTCAGGCTGGGGGTTAGGAAAAGGTTCTGTACCAGAGGGTGGTGAGCATGGAACAGGCTCCCCAGGGCAGTGGGCATGGCCCCAAGCTGCCAGAGCTCAAGGGGCATTTGGACACCACTTTCAGAAATGCATGGTTGCTGTGTGTGGAGTCAAGATTTCGACTTGTTGATCCTTGTGCGTTCCATTGCTTGTGTGTTCCAGAAGTATTTTAGAAAGCTTCAGCTATAGTAAAGGTTATAATGTCTCATTCATCTGGAACCTTCAGTAGTCTGAACATGCTTCAAAGGCTTAAGAGAAAGCTGGAAATGGATCAAAATTGTCAGAAGCAGTAAAATTCCAAAACTGACTTTGTAAAACACAGGTGTATAAAATTTTCCTCCAACATTTAAATGCCTTTTTTTTTTTTTTTTTTTCATGAGTTACCATATTTTATTTCCATTCCCTATCACCTCAGTAGTCATTTTTAATATTTAAGAAACAAAAATATGGCATAGTTGTTGCTACTTACTGCATTGATTGTTTATATGTTTGCTTTTGTATGTTTGAGTGTTTTAATTGTCTGAAAAATCTGATGGACTAGACCATCTAGCCTAGGGAGTATTGTTTGACAATAGTCAACAGCCGATATTTGTAGAAAGGGTGTAAGAAATCAGGGTGTGCAGCAAATATGCCAGCCTTTGACAAGGGGTTTGAATACTTGATGAGACAGAAACTACATTCACATGATCACATTTAACTGCTAGAGACCATTCTTCCAAATTAAACCTCTTGTCATCTCTATTTCACCTCAGTGTCTTGTATTTTGTAGCAGGCAGTCCTACATTTGATGTCATAAAATTCAGAAGTAGAAGAATTTGTTCCTGTCTGAAATTCCTTTTGATACCAGGCATAGCTGCAAATTCCTAGCAAAGAAGGAATGTGGAATCTGTCAGAAACCTAGAGCTTACATTATTAGATTCAATCAAGGAATCTTTTTGACACTCAGATATTCTAGTTTTAATGAAATGTTTCTGATTAAACAGTATATACAAGAGTGATATGGAAACACAAAAGATGCAACCAGAACTTCAGATAATGAGATATCTGAACTAGTCAGTTAGGTATGCTATTAAACTAAGTAAAAATATCCACGTAAACCATAACAAATGAAATTAAACTCTGTGTGTAGTATTCACCTCTCTAAATTTTGCCTCTCTGAAAGTGAGGCATGCAGTTAAAGCTGAGTATTAAGGCACACTCTCTAGTCAGCAAAGAAAAAAAAAAAAAAAAAAACTTCCAGATGAAAAACAAAATTCATGAACACCAAATTCATCAACAAAAATATTGATATTGGGGTGGGGGTTGATCAGTTGCCCTTCTCCAGTGCCTGTTTATCTCCTTTGTCTACAGATAGAGTCTGGAATAAAAGCTTAAATTCAATGCCTCAGTTTTAGACAGATAAAATTAAGTGAGATGAGTCTCACTCTAAATATCAACCACCCCATCACTTTTTTTCATGGTTGGATTCACTGTTGTTAATAGTTGATTTCATTTTCAGCTCTCATACACTAGCAAATTGCTCACTTTCTGCTTTTCCATATTTCAGGGGAATATTTATACTGAGTAAATAAAACATTGGACAAATTACAGGAAAATCAGTTTTCTGCATATTATTTTCAAAGCTTACATAAAGCTTGCATAATAGAATTATTCTTTCAATTGTTCTCTGAATGCTGAAAGAAAAATAAAAAAGATAGGGAGACTTTTCCTTATGAATTATTTTAAAAGTGTAAATTTGATATGAATCTGTACTCCTTATTAACAGATACAAAACTTGAGTTTACAAGAACTCACTTTTCAGAGATTATTTCTGTCCAGAGAAAACTGTCTGATTCCTGTAAACAACAGCCTAAGGTAAATCAACATACAGTTTTTCTTTTTGATTTATAGCAATGAACAATTTTGTGTAAATCAACCTATGATCCTCAAAGAAGAGTGCCCTGAGGCTTTAAGGCAACTGAGACTCTGCTTAGAAACTGACTTCAAGTGGAGCAACCTGGTTGAAATATTATCTCCCCGGTTTGAGCAAGCTTTTCATTTTTAATTGAAAGTAGGAGCACTAGGCTGGAATATAAAAGGCCTCTCAGTTCTCTGTCAAGGCCCCATGGTACCTCACATCAACATTTTTTTTATTTATCAATGAGTTAATTTCCAGTTTTGGAGGTGAGATGTATAGCTGGGTCTACTCCAGAGTGTTCCAATGTAAAATAACCCCTTGTAACTACCCTTGTCAGGAACTGGACTCATGCCACACAGTTCTTGATTGAGGTTCAATTTCAGTGTGTTGTTAAGATGCAGGTGAACATAAATGACTAGTGGAGAAGATTACAGAGTAATGGCAAATGGGAATAAAATAATAATGTTATTTATTTCATTTTTTATTTTACTTTTACTGAAAGTCTGAGAATTCCTGATTTCACTGGAACCCAAATATATCTCTTGTTGTTCATATCTTCTGTAAGACTTCATGCTGGGAAAATTATGTCCACAGCAGCAGAGCATCAATGAGGAGCATCAAAGAAGCAAACAATTTCATCACAAAAAGAACTCAGAACAGGGATACAACCTTACAGGTTTTCCATTCCATACCCTGAAAGTCATTACTTCTGAATTGTGATGAACAAAGGAAACTGGTTTGAGAGAGAGAACACTTCACCAACTAACTTCCTGTTAAGTTGTATAAGATGGAGGCTAGCAAATGTCATCAGTGAATAACAAGTACAGGAAAAAAAAAAATCATGTAAATA
>VXAV01006404.1:0-11321 GCA_013399715.1 Alectura lathami | reverse complement strand
TTAAAAAAAAAAATTTATAATCCCCCCCTTTTTTTTTTTTTTTTTTTTTTTTTTTAATCCAACTGCAGGAATAAATTACTGACATGAAGCAATTAATCATAGCAACATGACCAAAACTTCAAGAGATCAAAACTTTCAAGATGCTGCATTATTCCTTCCATTTTGTGCTTCCAGATTGTTGTAGATGTCTGCCTTAGTGCACTGCCCAAAGAACTGATATGTACTTTCTGCAAGAAGCTGAAGAGTGGAAAGGTCTGTCCCTATGTGTGGTAGAGAATGACTTTAAACTATGTTTCTAGAATTAAAGACAACTGAATTCTGGAATAACCATTGCGTAGTTCATTAGTTTGTTATAATCTGCAAAGCTCTGAGGGAAAACAGGGGCTATTGGATGCACAATTAGTACTTCTACTTTTTTTTCCTTCGTCTCTGCTCTGGTTCTGTTATCTTTCTGTATCCACCTGTGTACGTATGTGATCATATGAATTTATACACAATTATATAATACATGTTTTATGCAGTCTTATAAGGTTTTCTTAAAGAAAAAAAAACAGGCTGATGTTTTTGTGTTCTCAGATCAAAAAGGGTTCAGGAGCAGATTTTATTCTGTCTGTGACAGTAGCATAGCTTCTCCTGTATATGTTTGTTTATTCATTTAAAAGTAATCTTTGAAATATTGTCTAATTTATTGGTTTGTACCACTTTGCTCTTTGCTGCATTGTGGAGTAAGTAATAGAAGCAGTCACATGATAAAGAAAAATGAGAATTAAAGTCAATTGGCTTTATTCTTCTTTGTCTTTTTGGAAAATAATAGCGCAGAACATGCAATATTATATCATTATCTTCTTAACAATTCTCATAAATTATGAACATATACTTCATTTATTCCTACCTAACTGGTGCCCTTGTTGCACATTTGCTTGTTTTATTAATACAATATTGTTCTTTATTTTCCTCCTGTACTACTTCTGTCACTACAGAAGAAAGCTTGCTAGTCTATTAAACTTAAATTGCTGAGTAGCTGGAACCCAGGCAAAAGAAAAAAAAAAAAATTATCTAGAAAAGAAAAGAGAACAGCTATGAAAGTTATTCCAAATTCAGCTTTTGAACTGGGGAGTTTATAACAGCAACTGGCTTCAGAGCCTAAGATGTGCAGTATTACTTGATTTCTTGATAATCAGGTGTGACAAATACTAAGTGATATATTTACATACTGCATCTATGGTCTTTTAATGAGACATGGGGATTCTTTCTCTCAGTACAATAGCCTGAGACTTTGGATTCTACAGGGCCTACAGTATGATATGGAGGCAGAGGCACTACTAAATCACTGCCGTACTAAACTTGGAAGGGAAAGTGAGCTACTTGTTTCTATTCTTAAAGGTGAACATCTGTTAATAAAATTTCAGCAGTCGTGCCCAGGCTACCTACCTCCTTAGGCAAGATACAGCCTTTCCTAACAAGCAAGTTGTGCAGTATTTAAAGAATAAAGGTCTGACTCCAAGTACACTGAGGTAGTAGAAATATTCTTTTCAATCATGAGGGACTTGCACTAAATCACAAGATTATAAAACACTGCATTTCTCAAAGCATCTAGTTTCTCTTGTTGATGAATATTGCACTGAAACAGAATAGTCTGTGAAAGACAAATTTAAACATAATATAAAATAATTAGCCTTATGTATTTTGAACTGTTCTCATCAGAGGTGCTAGAATGGAAATCTCTTGCAATTATTGCTGTCTTATACATACCTTCTTTCAACCCAGACCACACAGATGCTAACCAGTCTGTCTGGAGGCCTGAAAACAGAATATGCTTACAGTCTTGTGACCAAAAGCCAACAGCGAGGGAGGAAATAAAGTTTAGAAGTGATGATTTTCAACATAGTTGCAAGATGCAACTGTACTACTTGTAGAAAGCTCAATTCATTGCGTTTCTGGCAATTGAAACAGGTTGCCTTCCAAGCAATCAAGGCAAAAATCACTTTAGTCCAGACTTCTTTACAAAGTTCATGAATGCAGCACTTAAGCACATTCCAAAAATTATTCTGAAGATACAAGTGGACTCCAAACTGTTCCAATGAAGGGTGAATTTTGCCCCAGCTGCAGTCCTTAGGCTTCCAGCAGACCTTACCAAAATGAAGTTGTGTCTCATTTTATATAAGTTGTATGTTGAATGTATCACTTGGGTACTGACTGTGACAGAGTCAGGACACATCTAGTCTCATTGAAAAAGAAAGGCTGAAAAAGACAGGACACGACATAGATGAGATGCTGTATGCTTGCTTCCAGAATTTGCATAACTTCAGCAGAGAGTATTTATCCATTGAGGTGCTAGCAAGTGCCATACACACAAAAAGTAACGAATACCTTAGGAAGCAGTCATTAGATGTATGGAGGGTGCACAAAAAACAGGCTGCTCATGGCATCAGTGCTGCTGTCTCTGTAGCCCAGCTGTGCAGAACAGGAGTAAGGATGTCTTCAATAAATCACAGAGCTCAATACATGTCTTATGGTTCACCTGATTTGAACTCAGCAATTTTAGTTACTTGTAGGTAACTACATAAAAATCTAGTGGTGAATGTTACACTGGAACAAGTATTTAACTTTATCTACCTTTCAGATTACAAACAGAAATCATTAATGTGAAAAAAAAAAAAAAGTGAATGAAACTGAAAATGAAATATGGTCAAGACAGCACGCTCAACAGAAAAACAAGTGAAATTATTTAATAAAGTCAACTAAATTTTTACAGATCTTATATCGGGACAACAGTCTCCCTCTGAGCAAATGGAGTTTCTATTTCAATGTCCAAATTCTAATATTCAAATATTGTAATATTTACTGATTATTTTTCTTCTATAGCTGACAAACAGTATTCAGCTGAGTTTAAGGTGATACAGAACATTTAAGAAATTGAAATAAGAATTTAGAATTATTACATGTTTGAAGTACTACAGAGCTGGTGATTGCTGCAGAAGTCATTTGCACTAACTTTGTCTCTCCAAGAGGAACTATGCTTTCAAGATCACACCACCATACATATTCAAGACAGAGGCAGAAATACAGTGCTACTGCTGGCTTTTTATTTTGCTGCAAAGTAATAACAATTATTGAACATTTTATATTAACTAATTTTAGGATTTTTAACCTTAACACAAGTATCTTTAATGCTTTGATTACTTCTTTATTCTAAAACAAATTTTGAACTATTTTCCCTTATGTATCTTTTTTTTTGCTTTGCATTTTCTTTGTTTCACATTTAAAGAATATAATGGCGACAGTACAAAGAAAAATATAAACGAACATTTTGTCAATCAGAAAGTTAATATTTCTTAAAGTACCTAATGTACATCAAAAGATTTATTTTCAAGTCTTCAAATTTTTCCTTTGCTTTTAAGTGGAAATGAGTTTATAGATGTAAAAATGTGTTCCACAGAAACAAAATTTTGTGAAATGCATTTTTCCAGAAAGCCTAAGACAAATGATACCACAGAACTCAATGAAAAGTTTGGAGATGTTTTCGAGGGGAAAAAAAAAAAAAAAAAAAAAAGAAAAACACAATAAAAACACAATATACCATAGATAAAATAAATTGAAATAATATTGTTTCTAATAGTAAAGATGCTTTTTGAAACATTTTTTTTTCCCTTACTGAAAGGTGTAGAAATATAGCTTTTCTGCAGAGCTCAGTTATTGCATTTTCTTTGCTAATGAACCCATCACTGTTGTTGCCAGAATTTAAAGCAGACTTAGCCCATTCAATTCTAGAAAATCTTCTATGTTCTATGTTCTATACATAACAATGTATAGTTCGTTGACACACAGTAAGATGGCAGAGTAATATTTTTTGTAGGAGACCAGCCATTTTGACAATCAGGCCAATAATTTAGAATACTAAATTATGGGTCTGTTTTGCACATGTTACATATCACATTTGAAGGCTTCATTGGCTGCTAAAGTATTGAGGTGGGAAGAAATTTTGAGGAATTTATGCAGTTTTACCGGAGTTGTCCACATCCACCATTTAGGAAACTGAAATTAATTTACATACGTGTCATGGTTTCTAGGACAGTCAAATCTGCGAATGCTGGAAGAGAACGGATTAGAAGTTGTGGGGGGAAGTGGAGTCAGGACATCTAACTTAAATTGACCCACGAGGTGTTCCATACCATATACATCATGCCATAGCCCTCCACATGCTTTCCGGTGAGGGGGGGAAGCTGTGGCTTGTGTGGCTCATTTTCCTCTTCCGGGTTGGGCTTGTGTGTGGGTGAGAAATTGCCTTCCTTGTAAGTCACTGTTTTATTCCAATCATCAGTATTATTCCCCTTATATTCCCTTTGCATTTTCATTATTTCTTGTTCCTTAGCTATTTTAGTAAATTAATTTTTATCTTAACTCTTGAATTCTACCGTTTTCCTTTTCTCTCCCTTCCCTCCTCCATCTCACTGATACCGGCCGCTGGCAGTACGCCGGCAGGCCTGGCCCTCTGTGGCTTGGGGGTGGTGAGCAAGCGATTGCTGGGAACTACCGTGGGTTAAACCACCACAATAGTTCATCACAAAAAGACAAATATAGCATGGGAAGTCACACTGTAGTGACTGAAATGTCAGTCTCCCATTGTTATCCATTGGCTGAGAAGCGCATGTGAGACTATTGCCAAAGCAAGCACTTGTACTTAGACTCACTCCATCCCTAGGAAGTCTCTCTACCTGATATTGTCAGAACAGACCCTCGATTTAATGTTCTTAGAGGATCTGTTTCTAAAGAAAGGAAAGGTGGGATGGAAAATAATTAGTTTCTTTTACTAACTCAATGAAAATGCTTTCACTTGATAACAACCCAAGGAAGAACCTGTACTGTTTGTTAAATAAACCTTTACTATATTTGTCATGTTTTAGACAGGAGAAAATTGCCATTTAGAGCAGAAAAAAATAGATTAAAGATTATATATAAGCCATATTTTTGCTCAGTCCCTAATTTCTATAAACACTTTATTATACTGCAAGACTGGCCTAAGTTATGTAGTGGAATGATAGCAGCCATTATCACCATTTCTTTAATTTTCCCTAACTGATCACACCACAATTAGGAAGTGAAGCTCAATCACCTCCACATTCATATTATTAATATTATGGCTTGAAATCAAAAGATCCTGTCCAGGGGTCAGGACACCATTTTATCTGGTGAGCTAGGGTACTCTCTTGGTGTTCAACCTCAAATATTTCTGAAGTCAATAGAGTTTGCAGCTTTTTTTTGATAGTCACTTCCACTGGTGGAGAAAAATGCTCCTTTGAACAACATCCACTGAACTGTGTCTGGAACCCTACAAAATGTTTAGCTCAAAAAATGAATCTTCATACATGAAAAATAAAAATCTTCAGGGATGAGAACCATTGGATGATTATTTTAATAAGCTGAAAATTTGGAAAACGAATTTCCACTGCATTTTTTTCTCTGTCAGAGAAATGACCCTCAGCATGAGTAATTTAGAAAGTTTAATTTTCTTTTTTTTAGCACAATATCCCATATGTAAAAACAAAGACAAATCAAAAGCTAAACAAACAAACCCACAAAAAAATCAATCCATCAATCAAACAAACAAAAAGCGCCTTTGTCAGCACGATCAAAAGAGAGAAGAAATAAGGTGCCAAATTTACAACTTCTGTATAGCATGAAATGTTATACAGAAATGAAAGAATAATTGTTATAAAAGCTGACAAAACTGAAGTGAGGCCTATATATATATTCAGTTGTCTGTTTGTTTTCTATCTCTTTTGTGAAAACGTGCATGAACTTTCAGGAAACTATTTTCACAGTAATTTTAGGGATTGTTTTGTTTCATTTTGAAAGTAAACAAGCAATATTGTTATAGAACAAAAAAATGGCCCAGGTTTTTCAATAACTGTAGTGGTAGTTAGAATGAAAAATAAATAAATATTGAAAACAACAATAATTTCAGAATATTTAAAAAAAAAAAAAAACCTTCAAAGTTACTTTCAGTTCTTAATGATATTGGTATTAAACTCATCTAAAACTTACTTTTATATAGATGGCACTTCTATTAATCTCATCTAAAACTTACTTTTATATAGATGGCACTTCTTTCTGCTTGGCTTCCTCGTTTATGTTGGATGTCCAGATTTTGAAAGTATTCCTCTAATTTTTGTGTATTATTTCAGCTAGTTCCAGTCAGCTGGTGTATTCTAGAACCACATACAAACTAAGACATCTGCCATGTACTGGCATTCTTAATGTTCTTAATGTTCCATCTCATTTCTATTCATTTTTTAGTAAGTGGATAATATATTGCTCAGATCTCTACTTCTAAAATTTAATTATCCAACTCAGAACTTTTAAAAACTACCACTATATTCTTCAGAATAATAGCAGGAAGATGCAACCTGAGACCTCGAATTCAGACTTTCCTTGTTGCAGGCAAATGTGGCATATGGGCAATGCTGAAAATTCAGTCATTATAGCTTTGTTTCATAGAATCATAGAATAAAGTCATAGAATATCCTGAACTGGAAAGAACCCACAAGGATCATCAGTTCCAGTCTTGACCCCACACAGCACCAACCAAAATTCAAACCCTGTGTCTGAGAGTAATACCCAAACGCTCTTTTAACTCCAGGAGCTTGGGCCATGATCACTGCCCCGGGGGAGCCTATTCCATGCCCAACACTACCTGGTGCAGAACCTTTCCCTAACACCCTCTGAGCCTCCCCTGATGCAGCTCCATGCCATTCTGTCAGGTCCTGTCGCTGTGTCCAGAGAGCAAAGGCCAGCAGCTGTCCCTCTGCTCCCCTGCGAGGGAGCTGTAGGCTGCCATGAGGCCTCCCCTCAGTCTCCTCTGCTCTGGGCTGAACAAACCAAGGGACTTCAGCTGTTCCATTCTTCTGAAGCATTCTTCACACATCTTGCCCTTTAGACCCTTCATCAGCTCCATAGCCCTCCTTTGGATGGTCTCTAATAGTTCCATTTTCTTCTAAAGTTCCAGGGCCCAAACCTCCCCCCAGAGTTCCAAGTGAGGCCGCACCAGGCAGAGCAGAGCAGGACAATCCTTTCCCTCACATGGCTGGCAGCACTGGGCCTGATGCATCCCAGGGTATGGTTGGCTCTTTTGTTCATTTTTGACTACACTACCATGTCAGTTTCAGGTCCTCACTCTTTTATACATATGTCTTTTTAATCCTTATTTTATTTTCTTCTCAGCCATCACATCTGTTTTTATCTTCTCCCAACACTGCTCTTTAGCATAAGTAGCTTACCTTACTTCCTTGTGTTTACCATCTCAAAATATTTATTTGTTGCAACAATATCCTGTCACCTTTCATTTTGCTAGGATAAATACACTCAGTTGCTTTCACTTCTTGTAGTTCAATGCATTCTCAGCTCTTTGGTCTCTGTAGCAGTCCTTCTTTGTGCTTTCTCTTATTCAGTTCTGTTCCCATAATCATGCCCAATATTTCAGGTTGAGTCAGAGTAGTACATTGTACAAATGACTTTTGTTCTTCACTGTATCACCCAGATCTTAGAACTACTCACATTAAACTGATACCTTACAATAATTGGTGAAAGATTGATGTACCCAAGATTATTATCTTCATCCCTATCACTTCTGATTCTAAAAGCAAAAATTCTTACTATCCTTCTTGAAGGAAATAGCCTGGCTATTCACTGTGTTAAATTAATTTGATTTCAATTCCTCCAGTCTTCAAGATCATGCAGTTATTCCTGTATGATATTCTCATCTTTCTCTGTAATGATAGTACCTACCATAACAAGTTAAACTAGCACATTTCATCTCGAATATACAGCCTGGGATTACAAAACTTTCTGTCATTTTCCTATTTGTGGTAAATTCAGGTTTTGCTGTGATTTCTTTAGTACTACTGAACTGTGGAAACATTTATCCAGTGAAAAGAAATAAGTTTTGAAAGGGAAAGGCTGATTTGCACATGTTGAAGAATTTACGTTTTGAGCATACAGAGTTGTTTAGACCTATGAATAAGTTTAATCTAGACTTTACTACAAATTGTCTTAAATCAAGAGATCCTTTACATCAAAATAAACTAGGAGAAAAACAATTTCATTTTCAATTTTTTATAAAAAGAAACAAACATTTTCTCTTTCACATCCATATGTAAACAATCACCCTCTTATTTATTATATCTTTAAAAGAAAACTAAAGTTAAGCTATCCTTTGAGGCCAACAAAATGCAAAATTAACTCTGGACTGAATGAAGTGCATATAGCCAGGGAGAAATATTTGTGAATGGTTCCTAGTGAAATGTGCATATCTAATTTAATTCCAGTAGTGGCTCTTGAAGAAATACTCTTTAGTGTCATCTACCAGCTGCACTTTTTCACTAAAATTTAAGTGATGCAGAGCACCAATACTTTCACAGTGAACTCTTTTTCCATTCCTCTCCCTCCTCATCCATTTCTCCCTCATCCATAGAAACAGCAAACACCAGGAATATTTAAGAAGATACTATTCAGGCAGAGGTAATCTTTGCACATCACTCTCACTGGTTGTGCAACGTAAGGTGTACATTATGATAAAGCCTTCCTGGACACCTATGTACGGAGTATTTTCAAGCCCTCTGAGAGTGCAGGGCTGTGACTTACAGCACGTATTTCAGATTTGTGTTTTTTTGTAAGCCTGAATGCTGGTGAGTTGGGAGTGTCTATTAACAGTGTTTCAAGAAGACCTGACTTTTCTGGTCTTTTAATTTCTTTAAATTACAAGATACATCTCAGGGTCATGGATTACTCTGATCATCATCAGTGTTGTTCACTAGAAGGTACCTTTAGTCATGCTCCTTTTCTAGTCAAATCACCTTACTTTGTGCCCAGAATTAGCATCACTAGGTTAAGGATAATTGCCCATGTTTGTTTGCAATGCTAAAGTTTATAAGGAACTGCACACTCATAAAAAGGATGTAGTTCAGTGAGCAGGGAACTGTTTTCTCTAATGTCCCAGGTGACGCAAAATTCTCTTTTGTGAGAAAACAAGTCAATAGAAAGCTTGTGTCCTAGTACAACCCTTCTCAAGGTGACTCAGATTTGAGAATAACAAAGAATAAAATAACATTTCAATGTTGTTTTCAATTCTGAGCTTAGACCATACTGTGAGGAGTAAGTAGTCATTAACAAGTGGCTATGGTGGTCCATGAAAATGTCAGGATATAGAGGAAATACTCTTTCTAAGAGTAGCAACAGAATGTTTTTAGTGGTATTTGCCACATATTTTTTTTGTCACTTTAAGGGGTTGTACATGGATTTAGTCAGTGAAAAGTGCGATCTTATTTGGAAACATTGGTATTAACAGAGAGGTTCTTGTGTTTTCACCCAGAGGCAGCTACGCATGAGAAAGGCATTTGCTCACTCCTTGCAAGGGGTGGGGGAGAGAATAGAAAAACAAAGTCCAATGACTTGTCAGTAGAGATAAGAAAACAAATACAATCATCAAAAAACATACATTAAAAATAAACACCTAGGTGATGCAATTGCTAACTGCTTGCAGACAAATGCCTAATCATTCTCCAAGTAATGCAAGCCCACCACACCAGCTCCATCTGGTTTTATTTTTCAGCATGATGCCATATGGTATGGAATAGCACTAAGGCCAGTTTGGGTAAACTGTCTTGTTTTGTCCTTTCCCAACTACTTGTGCACCCCTAGTCTCCTTGCTAACAGGGCAGCCGGAGAAGCAGGAAATTGCTTGACTTAGTGTAAGCAGGGCCTACCAACACCTTAAGCACCTGTTTGTTATCAACATTATTACCATCAAATGTCCAAAATACAACAGCATACCAGATACATTGTGGAGAATTAATTCTATCCTAGCTGAAATCAGGACAGAGGTATGCTGAAGTTTTGTTTTATACAACAGGATCATATAGGGGAAGGAGGGAAGAATTATCAGAATCCACACATTTCACAATGGCTCTGAGTGACTCTGATAGTTGAGACACAATAGAGTATATCTATCTCTTTGCATTCACCTGGATGGTTGCTTCTCCTGAGAAATGTTGAAGACAGTTAATGCGTAGCTTACAAAGTGTACAGCAGCTCCTCCTAATGTCAAAAGACATGTCAGAAGATATTTTGCAATGTCAGAGGATCTTTGTCAAAAACAAGATGGACATTTTTGTTCAATTGCCCAGAATTTGTATTAAAAGGTAGAAAAATATTGTAAGATCAGTTAATGACACCAGATTAGTCTCTGTAATAACTGATGTTCCAGTCAGAAAAAAATAAAAACAAACAAAAAACACGTGTCCACCTAAACTCTCTATTTTTTTTTTTAATAAAATTCTTTAATTCTTTGCTTGCTATTTTGACCTCTCCAGAAGCTTCAGCCATATCCCAAACTCAATGTCTGCAAATGCTTTTGTAGACAGAAAGTCTACAAGATCATAAATGTTGTTATTAAGTGCAAATTGTATTGTCTTTCAGCCCCATGACTCATGGATAAAATAAAATTATAAAAAAAAAAAAAAAAAGAATAAGGCCTGAACATGGTGATATGTTGCAGAAGGAGATGTTGATGTTATTTTCCTCCTTTGAGACAGATGAAAAAATATTTTTCCTCTCAGATTTGTCATGATTTTATTGAACTGCATAGAAAATATATATATGTATATATTTTAAGAGGAAAGTACACAATTCAGAATAGTCTTCCTTTCTAGGAGCTGTAAGTTTCAGACGGTCATACAGAAGCCTCTTCAACTGCATATGCTCTGGAGCTGTGAGTCCTTCTCCTTGTCCCAGGCAGGCAGTGTTCAGATGTGAGCAAAACGTCAGCCAGGCGTCTAGTCTCATGATCACTTTATTCTATTATCAGCTGTAAGAATAAGAATTTTTATTCAAGTAATGATAGCCTGTCTAAAACCACTTCCTCTACCATATTGTAACTTGCTCACTCTTACCAGAAATACCTTTCAGAAAAGATATTATTGACAAAATATACTGTTACATATATAAATGTATAAAAAGCAACAGCCTAACAAATGGCACTCTGCATCCAGAAGAAACAAAACTGAAAGAATTTTTTCATCTTCAAAATTAACATTACAGAAGACTGTCATGCGTTAATCATTTCTCACTTGTGACAAACAAGTTTGTAATACATCGTAAGTGAAAAAGTTAGACAGTAATGTATCATAGCTGCAAGACAATTCAAGAGCAAGATTCATAAGTCTTCACTACCTTCATGTACGTAAGAAAGTCATCTTGCATTCTCGTAGTATCAGCAAGCAGAAAAGAATTCTGGGACAGATCTGGACCTGCTTTAGACATCTATT
>VXAV01006403.1:77111-91930 GCA_013399715.1 Alectura lathami | reverse complement strand
GATGATGTCGTCTCTAAACATGTGGAAGAGAAGAAGTGAAGAAGGTGATCAGGAGTAGTCAATGGGTTCATAAAAGGGAAATGGTGCTTAGCCGATCCAACAGCCATCTATGATGGAATGACTGACTGGGTAGATGACTGGGTAGATGAGTGGATATTTCTATCTTTCTTTCAGCAAGGCTTTTGACACTGTCTCCCATAATATCCTTGTAGGTAAGCTCAGGAAGTGAGGGTTAGGTGAGTGGATAGTGAGGTGGATTGGAAACAGTCTGACTGGCATAGCTCTGAAGGCTGTGAAGACCCAGAATCTAGTCGGAGGCACGTAGATGGCAGTGACCCCAGGGGGTCAGTACTGGGTGCGATTGTTCAGTATTTTCATAAATGACCTGGATGAAAGGGCAGAGTGCACCCTCAGCAAGTTTGCTGGGAGGAGTGGTTGACACATCAGGAGGTTGTACTGACATTCAGCGAGACCAGGACAGGATGGAGAGTTTGGCAGAGGGGAACCATATGAAGTTCAACAAAGTCAAGTGGAAGGTCCTGCACCTGGGGAGGAATAACCTCATATACCAATACATGTTGGGGCTGACCTGCTGGAAAGCAGCTCTTTGATGAAAGACCTAGGTGTCTTGGTGAACAACAAGGTAACCATGATTCAGCAATGTGCTCTTTTGGCCAAGTAGGCCAAAGGTATCCTGAAGTGCATCAAAAAGTGCACTGCCAGCATGCTAAGGAAGATGTTCCTCCTCCTCTGCTTAGCCCTGAGACCATATCTGGAGTACTGGGTCCAGTTCTGGGCTTCCCTGTAGAAAAAAAATAGGGAACAACTGGTGAGTTCAGTGGAGGACTACAAAGATGATTAGGGGCCTGGAGCATTTCCCATATGAAGAAAGGCTGAGAGAGCTGGGCCTATTGAACCTGGAGAAGACTGATAAGGGATCTTATCAATGTATATAAACATCTTAAGAGAGAGTGCCAAGAGGTTGGAAACAGACTTTATTCAGTAGTGCCCAGTGATAGGATAAGAGGCAATGGGCACAAACAGAAACACAAGAAGTTCCTTCTGAATATGAGGAAAATCTTTACTGAGAGAGTGACAGACTGCTGGAACAGGCTGCCCAGAGAGGTTGTGGAGCCTCCTCTGGAGGTGTTCAAAACCCAGTTGGACAGAGTTCTGTGCAATGTGCATTAGGTGCCACTGTTTGAGCACAGGGATTGGATCAGATGATCTCTCGAGGACTTTTCCAGACTCAACCATTCTGTGTGGTTTGTGTGATCTGTGTGATTCTGTGTGAATCATAAGAATAACACAATTTACAATGCAAAACTCATAAGTATGCTAACAATCCTATCCACTGTAAAAAGTAAAATGTGATTTGCTGTAGAAAAATCTTCCAAATGAAATGTATTAGCCAAGATTTTCAATATTTTTTTTAATCTGCTAAGTTGATTGATGATATGCCCACAAAAAGCAGAACTTACTTATGGCATTAAGTGTTGTGACAGTACTTTACCAGGCAACAGCATTCTGTAAGAGAATTTTAAACCTGTCTCCCATATATTCAGGATCTTGAAAATCTGGTGGTCAAGCTGATTGATAGATGCTCACTGTATGGTGAAACTGGAACTTGATTTGCAAATACATTTTCAAGAATAATCAAATACAGGCTAAGAGGATAAAAAGGAGTCTATTGATTACAGACATATTGCGGAGGGCAAGTTGCACATGTGCACTATTGACTATAATGCACGCTATAGCTCTGTGGCTGGCTATAGCTAATGAGATATATATTCACTTGGTAGATGCTCTGGCCTGATAAGCAGGAGCTTGCTACAGGTCTGGCCACAGTTCAAGAACACCGAGGAATCTTATTTTGAGTTCTAGAAGTCAAAAATAACTATGCATGAGTAGACCTCTTTTAAACAAAAGAGATGATTTTCTTGTATCATTTAAACAGACAAGATGAGCTCATGTAACTTATTTACTTCTTCTTGCATAAAAGCATATAAAGGTATTTTCATTAAAGTATCCAGGTCTCTTGTCTCTGTGCTAACTGCTATACATTCTTATAAAATCTTCTGATTCAAATAGAAGAAATAATAAAAAAGAAGTCAACATCAACAGTAACAGAGGACAAACTGATACTGAAATTGAACTCTCTCACAAAAGCATTTTATTGTAGAAATACACAGCAATTATTGTGACTCACATCTCCACATTTTTCTCTTGATTAGACCACTGGAATATTAGTAAGGATAAGCATCTACCATCAAGAAATAAATGGTTGATTGCTGTGGCTTTGGAAAACTTTATTTTTCACCAAGTGATACAAATTTATTTTGGTGAAGCCTATTGATAGATTAGGACGCATTCATTCATAGCAATAATTGTAGTCTTGTAATAGAACATTTATTCTCCAAATATATCCTTCTGTTTTATTTTGTTTTGTTTCCTTGTCCTATAAGCAAATCAAATAAAAACACCTTAGGATTACCCTCAGCTAAAAAGGTGTATGTGAATTAAAAATTTCCTCTTTCTCTGCCTCCCTTCTGTTTCTACGGAAATCTTCTCAAAGGCTCTTTCTCTAATAAACTTTTGAAAGCAGAGTTTTGCTTCTTGACTTTAAAGACAGACACATATAAAAAAAAAAAAAAAAGTTATAAAAGCTTCTTTTATTACATTGCTTGTGATAAATTACCTTCATATTTCCAAATATTAATGACTATACATCAAAATACTAAAAGTTCAAACTACTCCTTTATATGCCCTCTATGCATAATAACACACAAATATCCAAATGATGGCCTGTTTTACCAAGACATTATTTCAGTTACTTTAATTCATATTACTGATATCAAGTATCTGTAAAACAGATTTTTTCAACCTATAAAGGAACAATGAACATGGGGCATGTCTGAAGCTGTCTAATTGCAGGGATGCAAATGCAGAAAGTAACCCTCCCTCATTATTTTGCTAGAAATGTTGTTTATGAACATTTTACTGATGTATGATGTTTGAAAAAAAAAAAAAAAGAACGAAGACTGGAGCAGGCATTGCACAGGTTGCTTGTACTCGGGGGAAGCTGAAAAGAATATACTGAATTGCTACTGGTTAAGTGAAAGAGGGTGAGAAGAAAGAAGTGTTACATACATTATGTCTGTGGTTAATCAATGCAATTCACTAGAAGTCTTGCAGAGCCACCATGAAAGTCTGACAGACTGCCAGGACTTGCAACAGAGTTATATCATCAGATGCCCTAGCTGGATATTCAAGCAATTATGTGGCTATGTCAAAATCATTCGAAAGGGAAAAGGGGTAACATTTTCTTCACTTCTTCCCCTCCATCCACCTTTCTCCTACATCCTTCCTTTTAAATACAGCATTTGTGAAGAGCAAACTGAAAGAAGCCAGCAAAGAAAACACCCACAAATGCACACACATAAAATGGAAAGAAAGATGAAGACAGGACATTGCCAGGCATACATCAAGTACTGGAACTTTATAAGAAGAAATGTGTTTTAGAAGGGGAATGATAACATGAAAACTAATAAAAAATAAAGACAAAAATATACAAACACTTTTTTTAATGGAACCTCGAGTTTTGAACAAAAATTATTTTCTCATTTAGCTTTCCCACATGCAAATTCAACTCTCTCCATTTGAAAAAGCTCCCAGGACATATTATAGTTACAATTTATTTTATCAGGGTACATGAAACCCTGTATGCATTGATTACAATAACAACTGTTTATCTTACCAAAGGAAGAAATGATACTGCTTCAGTGCGATCTGAACAAGGACCCCATTCCAAAGAACAAAAAAGGCCTGCAAATTCCTTTGAGATATCAAAGCAAATCTTCCAAATCATAACAAAAGTTTTTATCATGAATAAAATATAGTTTTGCCAAAAAAAAATACACATATATATATATATATACATAGCATCCATAGATCCATAGTAAATGTGGGATCATCAGCAAAGCATGCTCATTGTAGGAAATGCCGACAGTAAAACTGCAGTCCTTTGATCTTTGAATATCTTGTGGGGTTTTTTTGGTATTTTGTTTTATTGTTTCTTTCTAGTATTATTATTATTGATGTTACTGTTATTATTTACAGTCACAACGGGTACTATCACACCTGCAAAGAAACAGTACTAAATGTACTTTGTTGCATCGTTACAGGCAACTGCACTATAGACCATTACGAGAGAGAGAAAGAAGGTTGCATGGAAGTTAGGAAACTGAGTAGTAGAATGATAATAGATTTTGAAAGAATAAATCTGAAAGAATTCTGCAGATAAAAAGATATCCTTGTGCACCAGGAGAACACTGAAATTATTTGAAAAGAAAGAAAATTTGCCCAAAATAAGCAGAGAACATGAACTGGCTACATATGCTGAGTTTCCTGACTATAAAGAGACATTTCACACAATGATGCTGAGAAGACAAGCATTAATTGACACTGCTGTTGTCATGTGTGAGTGATTATGGTATACAAGGAACCTCAGTTTTCTTCTTCCCTTTAACCTTCACCAATATGTCTTGAATGTCTAGCTACACACACCACTATGCTCACCTCTGTGTGAAGGAAGGAGTATCTGTTGGAGCACCGAAACTACAACAGCAGGTTCTGTTTCCCCTGTGGTGCCATCTTAAAATTGTATGACTGAGGGAGTTACTCACCCAGGCCAGCTGTTGCCCACATCCCATGGCCATTCCTAAAAACGGCTCATGAAGCAGCTCCTGAATCTTCACAGTGTTCTAGTACATTATGACATTTGAACAAGGATCAGTTAGTGTTAATGCACCAAGTTAAAACTGTCTATTCAGGAGCTATCGGAAGGCTTTCCATGTTCAGTGGCATAAAGCAAGGCAGTGGGCATCTATGAATGGTAACTGTTTCCTCACTCTGTCTGTACCAGAGCTTTCAATGAGCTACTCCAACTTATCTCAGCCTACTTCCCATCTGGAAACTGGCTGTGAGTTTTGCTGGTGCCTTTGAGATGATTTGCTGACTACAATCACTTAGTACATTTTCAGAAGTTACTATTATTCTACTGCATGGGTATTTATGAGGTTGTTATAAACAGTAAAAGGTCCTCCATTGTGTAATAGTAGTGTATTTTGCACATGGTTTCAGGAGGAATAGAGAAGTTAGAACTGAACTGAGGAGTACAGAGCTGAGATTGAATCAGGGACATCGCAACAAGATTTTGCTGTCTGCATTTGATACACAGGTTTAAAGGCTCTTGTATTGCTAATGGATTCAGGAAAATGTCTTAGACAAATTTTTCATAATGGTGAACTGTATTTATCAAGTGCTTGTAATTTTAATGTCATATTGCCTTATCAGCATTATGTTTATTTTATTATAACTACTAATTCCATAAAAACTAGGGCTTAATTGATATTTAGGTGTCGTATAATACTGTCAAACCTCTCTATATAACAATTCCAGCGTAACTGACCATTTAACTGAAACTCCAGTAATGTTTCACTGGATCGGGCTGCACAGCCTTCATGAAAAAATAAGATTGCGGTTTGACTGCAAGTACTTTTCACTTGATGAATAATGTTTTGCCAGAAAGGAAAAACAAAACAAACAAAAAAAAAAGGATTATAAGTTTCTATGGTTTTATTGCTCTTCCTCTGCTACCAGTCCTCTACATACAAGTGACTATTCACTTCTAGATAATGGCCTAGTGTTTCTACGGACATGATCAGCTTCTGACTTGCAGTTATATAGTTCTGAAAATGCAAAATGAACAAATTTGCCACTATATTTTCAACCGCAGCACTTTTCCTTTTCACAGAATCTTTTACTTTACGGTACTGATAGAGGGAGCAAAGTTAGCCAAGCTACAGTTCAGCTCGAATACAGAGCACTGAGTTCACACAGTTCTAAAAGGCTATTTGGACTGATTATCTCCCTACAAATACTAGCAGCAATAGCAAAACCAACCAGATATTATATTGGAAAAAATGGAAAAGGAACTGAGACACTTCTTTGATGGTTTACATTTCTAATGATTTTCAAACTACTCATATAACCCAAATGTTGTTTTCTCTTTTCTTCTACCATCCAGCTTCACAAATGTGCTCTTCCAGATTCAAGAGAACCTGAAAGAGAGTTAGTTTGTTGTGAAAATTTACCTTCTCTTGGCACAGATAGGATTGATTGGTGGTGCTCCCAGTCATAACATCAGTACTCATGAAAAACTACATCTGTCAATAGTGAATTACTTTATTATTTTCCTAGAAGTATGCAAGGGAAGAAAAGTTTTGTTTTATCTGTGGCAAGCATATATTGACTTAAAACACTCAACACTTTCATATTGATCCAAAAGAAGTTCATTGTTTCAATGGCTGGAAAATCTTTCTCAGAGTACATAGGTCCAGATTTTAACTATAATAAAGACACCTGCAAAGAGATTGACTACATGTTCAAAGTCTGATACAGAAATATTTCAAACTTTTACTGATTGTGGAGGAGGCTGGAAGGCACCAGCTAGAACAAACAGAATGGAAAGACATAGTTGTGTACCCGTAGTGAACAATGTAAGGTATGAACAGTATGGAGAGAAACAGGATCTAGTCATTAAGATACAGATGTATTGATAAGAGACGAGAACAATGGTAGAAGAAAGAAAAACAAGTTTTGGAAGTACACATAGCCTACGCCATGTCACCACCAATCAGAATGTGAGGATCCTGCATGTACACGGCATGGATGTAGAAGAACGACAAATCAGCATACAGAACGGGGACATGTACGGTCTGATTCCTTTAGAAAATAGAAGCATAACATATAAAATGTTGTTTACCTGCGTAATAAAAAAAGCTTGCTTTTCTCTATACATGCAACGTCTATGTCGTGTCCATCTCTACCGCAACAACAGATATTAGCAGTTTGAAACCAACAGTGTTCTAATAAAATAAATGATCTTGTTGGGAGCTATGGGACAGGCTCTAGTTGTTAAGGCCCTGGCTCTGCCAGCCCCAGGATCCTCTGTGTACCCTGGCTGGGAGCAGCCGACACTTGCAGCACCCTGACATTAAATCAAAGAACTGCTGTACCACAGAATCACAGGATCACACAGTGGAAAGGTTGGAAAAGACCCACAAGGTTCATTGAATCCAATCCATGTCTCCACACAGGACCACCCAAAATTCAAACCATATTACTGAGAGCATTGTCCAAACTGCTCTGGAACTCCAGCAGCCTGGAGCCGTGACCATTGCCTCGGGGAGCCTGTTCCAGTGCCCAGCCACCCTCTGGTGAATAACCTTTTCCTAAAACCTAGTCTGAACCTCCCACGATGCAGATTCATGTCAGCTCCTCAGGCGCTGTTGCTATTAATTTCCAGTATTTTTTTCATTATTAAAATATTGAAATTCAGCTTTATTTTTCAGTACAACTTAGCAGTATTCCAACATCATCTGCTTGCTCTCTTCAAGCAAACTTGACAGTAGTAAATGAAGCTCAGCACTCAATGCTTTGCATCTTTTTGAACAGTCAAACAGTGAAGACACAGTAATTCAGAGGTGTTTAAGAGGATTTAACTTAGCAGCTACTACACATTTTATCTGCAAGGTGCATGCCTTAACAGCTGTTCTGGGCTCTGAACATTTATCCTTATTAATATTTAGGTTACATTTTATGCTAAGAGCTCCCAGGGTAAATGCCCACATAAAATTTCTCTCAGAGGGATATACTCTATTCATTTCATCAACCGTAAATGGGTATGCACTATGCATATTTGGAATATGCATACATGCATATATGCTTTGTAAATTTGCAACAGAACTGGTAGAATGTATAACTGTGGTATCGCAATAGATTTTAACTAATCTATTGTATTTCCATCTGGGAGCAGGTCTTCAAACATCTCACAATGTTACTTTATTTTTCTCATCTGTTTTTCAAAACCCCAGGTCAGCATCAGCTTGATTCTCCCACAGAATTGTATCTACACTCTGGAGAAACTGAATATCTAACAACAAGAAATCTAGGATTTTCCTGGCTAAGAATAATTAATAAAGCAGTAATTGTTCCTTTCTATTCTTTTTTGTATAGGAACTATGTAGTCAAGCACTAATTCCTTTTTTTTTTCTAATTCCTTTATTTTCTAAGATGCGTGACCCTTCCTGAAACTCAGATATCATAGTGCCCAGGTTTGGAAGAATATTTCTAACCCTGCAGAATTGATTGTGTTACAGTATAGAGTTATCATAACAAAAAATATAAGTGGGTATTATTCTGTGTCCTCAACTAGAAATGGAATTATTTAAAACTTTATTTGAAGAAGTTAATTTCATTTTAGTCACTCAAAAGGCATATACATGGACAGCATGACAAAATTACAACCAATTTTTTGAAATTAATGTTGGTGAAATAAATCAGTGCATTTCAAATATATCTATGACTGTTTACTAAAACAAGTAGATACCTACAATTCAGGGGCTGATGGGTTGATTTTCTGCGGGGAATGAAAGAAACTCGCATCTCTGNTAATTTTTTTTTTTTTTTTTTTTTTTTAAAGAATATCTAAAATTCTATTTACTTGAATAGAGCTGGAACCTAGCAAACGGAAACTTTATCTTTCCAAACAGCTTCAAATTGCTTTCAGTGTGCATTTGGTGGTTGTTTCATGTATAGCTTTTAGTTTTAGTCACACTACTGACAATACAGACATCTCCTTGACACTTCCTGAGGTACTCTCTCTTTCTATTTCATGGAGAAGTAACAGAAGTATTGGCCAGCAAAAGTTATTTTTTGTTTATTTGTTTGTTTTCCTTCAGATTCATTTTTGATGATGACCTGTTTAGAACAGGGTCATCAGAGTCTATTAGTTTCTTACAGCTATCATAAATAAAGAATAGTCATCCCACTCAATCCACAAGCAGTTCCCTCAAACAAAGAACATTTCCCCATGTCTCTAAAAGCAAAAAGATGCAATAAAGAAAAGATAGTTCTATTGCCCCTGCCATTTTTTCATATTAAACTTATGCAAAACATCATGCAAAAAGTGGAAATACATAAACATTGACTTTCACAGTCTTCTGCTCTCAAGATGCAGCTGTGTCTCACTAAAACAGTTTGATCTTCTCGGCTGGTTGCATGCACACTATACAGTTGTACTCATTTGACATGATGGAGAACCTGACACATTAGAATTACCAGCATTTATAAATTATTCACCAAGAATAAAGACAGGGATACTTTAACTGACTTGCTAGTGTTATGAGTCCTAGCACAAGATTGTGCAGAGGAAGAGAAAAGCCATAGATCAATGTACAGAAGTAAAGATAAGACTAATTCAAAAGGAAACAAAGGCAGGGGTCTACATACAAGAAAGAAAAACTAAAAGCAGGTTCATTTATCTTCAGAGTTAATTTGTGTCTTACCATCAGAGCATCACGATGACTCAGACACTAATGCATTTGTCCTCTCAAAACCCCAGAGGGTGGCAGACAGTGCTTTGGAAGCCTTACCTCAAATGGGTATAAATATAACATGGAAAGTCTACAGCAAATATAGAATAGAACTATGTACCTTAGTATACTCTTCTCTTCACATAAAAATAACACTTACTGTTTGTATAATGATTAAGTTACTTAAAACATAGTCTGTCTTGACAACTATATTGTAGAAATACTAAGTAGAAGCTTCCATTTTATTTCTAAATCAATTCCAACAGAAAATAATTTAAAATTTTAAAACTTTATCAGTTCTGGTCTTCATTAAACAGACTACCTCTCATCATCCCTGTCTACTACTACAAACACGTAAGAAATCATGCAGCTAATTATTTGTATCATAACTGATGGACAAGTCACTAGACCTACCTGTTGTTTTCCTTGTGCAAGCACATAAGCAACCACATAAGCAAGGGAAACAGTTTTGAGTCCTGTAAAACTTTGGTGTTTCTCTGTTTGATTTAGAGTCACAAATGACAATTATTATATAAAATCTTTTGTACAGGATTTTTTTGAAAAGAATTATTTTAAATGCAAATCTGAAGCACAGTTCTAGTTTTGAGGAAATAAGAACTGCAAATCTTCAGGGGTACCAGCTTGACTGTCAGACTCATTACTGGAAAAATTAGCATCTGAATACCCTTACAATGTGAAATTGTTCAGCAATGAAAGACTTATCACAAATCCTGCTTCACAGCTGCTGGAGATGGATCAGTTAATCAATGGTGTCCAAACTGTGAATGTTTTCCTTCTTCTTCTAGCTGTCATGTTCAATGTATGCTTATACCTATGGAGTTAAATATTAAGGAAATAAAATGCACTTGCTGTTTCCAACAGAGACTTACTTCACAGGACCAGAAACTGACAAACCAATGGTCATTCACAAGAAAAATAAGTTAACTTTTTTCTGAATCTAAATAATAATCTGATTGCTTAGCTGTTCTAAAAAAGCTGTGTGTATGTATAGCATTAATTATATGAATAGCTCTATAAGGAGTGCAATAATGAGTCAACTGGTACAGAGTATGTTCATGAAGCATTTACATAATGTACAATGACAATTTTAAGATTTTTAATAAAATAGTTCAGAACATAGCAAATTGTGTGACTTTATCAACTCTGTTGATGAAACAATGCTTTGACTTTGAGGTAAAGCATTTCATTCTATCTGTTTCCAAATAAGAAAGAGACTTGGATCCCAGTCAGCAAGACCTCTCAATAACATGCTCCCTTTTTTGTTACTATCAATACACTTGGAGCGTGCGGTGCTCCTGGCTGGGCCACGCAGGGCTGGGCAGGCAGGGCCTGTCCCAGTGCCCCACCAGGAGCAGTGCACCAGGGAACCTCTAGACGTGGGCACTGGGCACTTCCCTGAGGCCAGAGACAGGTCTGTGGGTGGGGGTCATGGTTGGGTAGGGCAGGGCTGTGGAGAGCTGGAGCCCAGGCTCCCTTCTGTGGCCTCACTGGGGCTGGGGCTGACGGGCTGGGGCTGACAGCCTGGGGCTGGTGTGGGGGCCTGGGACTGGGCTGGGACAGGCAGGGCCCCTGGGGCAATAGCACCCTAGTTCCTGAAATGTCCACTGTGCTGTATCTGTTCTGCATGGAAGAGGAGTCCCCAGATTGAAGTTTAAGAGAATAAAAAGGTGAGATGATCAGTGATATCTATTGAATTTTCAAATATGGGAGGAAATCTTTAACAAAAAGAGATGCCAAGAAGAATAAATATGGCCTTCATCCTGTGTTTTAGGATGAAAACAGTCAGAAGAATCACAGAGATCTTTCTTCATAGGAACACAATTATCTGAATAAAGGAAAGCAATGTTCTGAGATACAAGGAATGCAGAACATTCAGTACCAGCCAGAAACAAACAGTGGGAAATCCCAGTGACTAAAGAGCTAAGTCATGGAGCCAAACTGTGACAATATTCTACAGAAAAAACTTCATAGCAAGTGCTGAGGATAAGCCTGAAATAGTACTTACCAGAGACCCACATGGAAATTTGAGTGTATAGGTGAAGGATACCCTCTTTTCAGGGCTGGATGAGTCAAAAGCAGCTCAGGAGCAATCATCAGATCAATTGGTTTGAAACTATTGACATCAAGTTTACCAATGTCTTCCAGCTCAGTTCATATTTTCACAAAGGGCCTTTGCAATCACCACTTAGAAGCCTTCCCTTAACACACAAGTGAACACTCAGACCTCTTTATCTGTAGAAGGAAAAGCATTTATAAGAGACTTTCTTGAAATAATACTACAATCTCACTTTTTTTTTTCAATATACCCACTAAGAATGATATTGCAGTTCCAGTCCCAGTTTAAAACACTAAAGCATGAAAGAAGATTCTTTTGATGGCTTCCGGTTCTATGGCTCTCTACTCACTTGGTCAAAAAGGGCCTGCAGTTTTGCAGAAATTCTGATATACCACTGAGGTTTGCATACAGAAATAGGCATTGTTGTAAGATTAGCAAGAGTATCATAATTAATTTCTCATTTCAAATAGAAAATCCAGTTTCAGTATCATCCATGTTCATAGTTCCAGTAAAAGTTACATCTCTTTACTTCAAATATAACCGGGGCTGGGATCATCTACTATAATTATTTTTCAGCAATTAAAAAAAAAAAAAATCATATCTACAAGGAAGTAAACTTTAATTCTACAAGAGTTAAAATCAGGTAAATTTCAAAAGATGCAATCAAATCAAGATTATAAATACGTCATTTTTCTTACCTTTTCATTTGAAAGTGACTAAAATATGATGGCATCTGCTTATCAGATTTACTGACACAATCATTATTAAAGTAATCATTATTCAGAACCCAAAAAAGCACAAATCTTGGACATTGCATCCAAATACTCAAAATTTTAACTGAGGCTGAATTCAAATTTCTCGATACAAATAATTTTTGTCCTTTCAATTAAGGATCACAGATAAAATTGGAAGACTAAGCATCATCCAAATCCAAATGTAAATGCTTCTGTTCATCACTTCTTACAATAGAACAAAAATGCATTTTTTGTGAAAATATATTAAATATTTTAAATTTCATATTTCACACCAATGTTCAATCCCCACCTTCACACCAAGATGCACTTTTCACTCTTGCCTGTGAGTCAGTGGAAATATAGAAAATTCACAAAACAGGAAAGAAAACAACAAAAAACATCATCATCAACAACAACAACAACAAAAAAAACACAGACATACAAAACCAAAAATCGCCACATCAGACACTATGGAAAACACTGGGCATCAACTGAGAATTTTCTCATCAATCCTGCCGAAATAACTTGATAAAGACTTCAAAAAGCTTTCAAAAATATATTTTTCTTTGAAAAAAGAATGGGAAGAATCTTAGCACAAAATGATTTACT
This sequence comes from Alectura lathami, assembly GCA_013399715.1. Lineage (NCBI taxonomy): Eukaryota > Metazoa > Chordata > Aves > Galliformes > Megapodiidae > Alectura > Alectura lathami. The sequence goes on along the minus strand of VXAV01006403.1, from coordinate 79,073 downwards.
AGTCTAACTGTTTAACCAAAACACCAGGTTTAGTTAAGTTTGTATGTCATAGAAGAAATTTAGGCAGAACCTTTTGCATATCTGCATACTTCCTGTGAGGTAGTTACATTTGTGAACATCTTTTCTATTATGAATCTTAAAAAAAATCAAATGATCATGATGTTTTATCAGACAAAACAGAAGTGACATTATGAATTGCGACATACAGACATTCATTCCATTGACTGGAAAGATGTCAGGTAGAAAAGGACTTGGAAGTGCTGATCAACAGCCATGAGCCAGCAATGTGCCCAAGTGGCCAAGAAAGCCATTCGCACGGTGGCCTTCATCAAAAATAGTGTGGCCAGCAGATTAAAGAAGTGATTGTCTCCTTGTATGTAGCACTGGTGAGACTGCACCTCAAATATTGTCTTCAGTTTTGGTACCCTCACTATAAGAAGTACATTGAGTTGCTGAAGTGTGTACATAGAAGAGTAACAAAACCAGTAAAGGGACGAGAAAATATAACTTATGTGGAGCCACTGAGGGAATTGAGGTTGTTTAGTGTGTAGAAAAGAAAGATGACAGCAGACCTCATTGCTCTCTAAAACTGCCTCAAAGGAGGTTGCAGCCAGAAGGGTGCTCGTTTCTTTTCCCAGGTAGTAAGTGATAGGACATACATACGTGGTCTGAAGTTGTAACAGATGATGTTTAGATTGGACAAGAGGAAGAATTTCTTCATGGAGAGGGTATAGAAGCACTGGAACAGGCTACCCATGGAAGGGGTGGAGTCCCTGTCCCTGGAAGTAGTTAAGAGACGTATGGGGCATCACTAATGGACATGTTTTAGTGATGGAACTTCGTAGGTCAGATTCATAGTTGAAACTGATAATCTTGAAGGGCTTTTCCAACACATATGATGCTATGAGTCTATAAGTCTATGATCTAAAAAACAAAAATGCTGAAAAAGAAGCAATCAAGTTTACGTATCTTGCCTCAGAAAGTATATTTTCTGCATATTTTGTAGACAGATATATTATGTAAACTATTTGCATATCAAATTATATAAATGCACATAAAAATATCTGAACATTTGGAGCATAAAACTAATATTAACTGCTTAAATACTGTTGAGCACCACTTATAGACCTTTAATTAGTCTCCGAATTAAACTATTTGAAGCATTTGAAATCAAAGAGTACTATAATCTGGTAAGAAGACTTAAAAGGATAAATTTGTCTATTATCATACAACTCCAGTGGTTAATAAGGGCATTGTGTATATTCGGAGGCTCTGAGAGTAGAAAAGTAGAATGTGACAAGATTGCACACCCCCATTCAGATACACATGAATTTTGGAGATATTCATATCCTGATATAAATTCAGAGATGAAAAACACATTTGCTTTCTAAATTGGCAATAGCACCTGGAGCAAAGATTCCCTTCAGTCCCGTTTATCTCCCTTGAATGTTAAAAAACTCTTTTGCAGTAGTATTTTGCACAAGTCTCTAACAGGAACTGTTCAATGCCACATGGAACAGCTCAGAGGAAAGTTAATGCAACCAAAAAATCACCTTCTTCCACAAACTCAATGATTGGACAATAGTTTTTCTTTAAAGGTAGCCTTAATAGTGCCAAAATTTCTCTAATAAATAAGGAAAGCATATATATAAATGGCTTAGGCCTACTGTCCTACGGAAAGACTGAAAGACAGTGGTATTCATTCAGCTTGTGCTGTCTTCCAGTGTCTGCATTGAGAACACAAATTACCACCCTGCTCTTCTCCCAAATCACTCTCAAATAATCTTCTGTTCCGCTTTACACTCTCAGTACCTGACTGATAGTATGAATAGCAGGAGAGTGATTAGGGTCCGTGCAATTACTTCGTATTTTCCTGGATTCTGTGTAAACCATATATCTCATTATACAATAAAAATGGATCCTTGGAAACTAAATTCATGACAGGTACAGCAACGCACATAT
>VXAV01006403.1:61826-77005 GCA_013399715.1 Alectura lathami | reverse complement strand
AAATTCTGCAGCAGAAAAAAAAAAAAAAAAACACAGAAGAAGAACATTTAAAATTACTTGCAAAATAAATAAATGAAATTAATTGACCAGCTTTAATCCCACTACCCCATAATTTGAGAATATTTTGCAGAAATTCAGTTTCTGCATATGCTAGGGAATTGCTAATCTTAAAGGTTATGAAATGAATGAATTCTAATGAATTATTATTATTTTTTTTTTTTCGTAGTTCTCCTTGCAGTTCCATATTTCACCCTTCACATTTAAGTCTTCAGGTTTTCTGGTCTAAAAATAAATGGCAAGAACTGTGATAACTGTTGCCAGAGGATGAAATACCTCTTACTGTGTTTAGTCCTGATTAGTATTTTCTAATTAATATTTTCTTCTCCCTGTTGACAACATAAACATCTGCCCTAAGCACTGCTTGCCTAAATGGTTTCTGACTGTCCTAATTCCAGAAGCAAACCAACAAAATTAAATATAAGAGGTCGCTATCAAATTAGATAGTTAAGTTTCAGGTAGAAACAATCTAGCAGATGGAGCAAGCGACTTAGTGAAAGTCCCTGACCCAGTTTTCTCAGGAAGTCTTCAGGGTTTCTCTCTGAATTTCTCAAGTCCATTTTCATCCTAAACTCAATTTATCTTTCCAATTTCTGCCAAATAACTTTCAAAATCTACTTCATCTCTGCAGTAGCTCGGTACATGCTCACAGCACATAGTAATATAGCCCATTAGGGGATGAAAATTTTTCTGTTTATAAGTAGATGAGAAAAAATTCTGAGGAATTCTGATTATGGCCTCTATCTAGAAAAGGACAGATGCTCACAGTAGGTTCTAGTCTGCTATCTTGTTTCAAAGCCCTAACCTCTGTGCAGACTTCTATGGACTTTTACAATAGGACGCTGTGGTGCCAAAAATGACAAGTATTTTCTTTTTACATAGCCATTAACTGTATTTTCTTGCAAGTTTTATTGTATGTTCATGATTTCCTGGATAATCTTATTGTTAATATGTAAAATCACAAATATGAAACTGCATTGATGGGTTTTATTTCAAAGATGGTGCTAGGATACCATAAAAAAGACAATCCTCTTGCCCTTTTCAAGTTTCATGCTTTTGGTTTTTTTGTTTGTTTGTTTTCTTTTTGTTTTTGTTTTGTTTTGTTAAACTACTCTACTTAAATCTATGTAGAAAAATATGTTAATCAAAGGTTGCTGTCTAACACTGCAAAGTAAGTTTGATTCCTTGATTCGACTTTCCCTTTTTTTAATGTACTTGATATAAAACATAATAAATCTTTTAAAATAAGGAGTTAGCTGTTACTCGTCAGGAATAAATTTTTGAATTTCTACTACCAAATGACATTTTAAGCAAAGTAATAGAATCTTTAGTGCAGTGCTCTAGATCTGCTTTTAAGTCTAAACACCATTTATATAGAACTTGTGAATATAAACGCTGAATAAGACAAGCTTAAACAAAAAGACAAGCAAAGTCGTTTTTTGTTACTCAGAGAAGGAATATTTGATTCAACAGATCACTAATTAAAAAATAAAAGATCAATAGATGTAGCAGGCCAATTTTACCTCCCTTTTCTTTAAGCGAATTTTATGACTCAGATAAGGAAGGAGACTACTAAAAAGAAATGATGTTTGCTATATAGGTTCACTTGTTTGCAAAGGTAAAACTGTTTATACATGTTTACAGCCATGTTTGTTGTTTTATAATATTTTTGATATTAGTCATGTAATATATTTAACATTATTTTAAAAATTTTTAGTTCATGTTTATATCTTTTGGGACCCAAGCATCCAAATGCACAAAGATGTAATTGACCATCTTCTTATTTCTCTAATCATTACAGTTATAAATTATGTCAAGTAAAAATAAGAAAAGCCACAAAATATTATAAACTACATTTACTGATTTGTGGAAGAATGACATAGCCAATTTAAAAATTGCAAAATCATTTTAATATTAAAATGCAGGTACCTAGAAATATATAGACCTTTGTCAAACAGGATTCAAAAAAATTCAGAAAAACTAGCCATTCAAACTGCAATCAGTTTCCACATCATGTTAAGAAATCATTCTTGGGAAACTAAATTCCAATGCTGCTCTCCCGCTTGAACTCACTTTGACAGACTCTTCTCCAAGATGATCCTTCGACAGGTATGATCAGGATGCTTCTGCCCTGATTCTGCCTTCACATAAGCTTCCAGGATTGGCTGTTCTAGTCTGACAAAATGCCCTTGCAGGTAACTGCTATGCAAGAATTTAGTTCTGTGGTGAATAGATTCTTCTCAGTCAAAATCCATTAAGGTTGTGCTGGTTTTATTTTGTTTGTGTGTTTTTTGTTTTGTTTTGTTTTGTTTTTTTTTTTTTAAATCTGATCCACATTGGACATGAGGTCTAAAGGGAATGCTGGATGAAAAGGTGTTTGCAAGTTTCTAAATAAATCTTTCTGAGAGTAACTTTATACTTCCATATCCAAATATCTTTGTCAGATCTGTAAAGAACAATTCTACACTGTTTAACTCTTTATGAATGGGAAGATAAATAGTCTCTGAAACAGAAAAGTCTCTTTTGTAAGGAACAAGCTCATTTTCAAGGAATTGGTTATGGACAGGAGAGTTGCAGCTTAACCAAGAATCAAAACTAAATGAAAGACCACAGAAACAACCCCAAAAAGGTGTCAGAGAGAAAATGAGGCATCTACATAGTATCTTAGCAGTTACCTCCTTTTCCATAAAAGAATAATAGGAGCGAACATTTGAAACATGAGTCGAAAACATAGTCAAACCATGTGCTTAGTACAAAAGGAATGATTAAGACATTTGCATTTTACTCTGTGAGTAAAATCCTTGTTAGCATTTCCCAAATTCTTTTCCCAAAACTTGCTTCTACTATTTGAGAATGTTACTTGCAGAACTAAATATTACATATGCATATATATATAAAGAAAATAAAGAATGCAGTTAAGAAACTGGGGCTCCAAAACTCTTAATCATTTTGTGACTGAAAGAATACAAAGCCTCTATAATTATCTCAAGATTTTCAACTAAGTGATCACAAAGAAGAGACAGAGGTACATAAAATATGCCATATACTTTTTACTACTATGATCATTAGTGTTCCAAGCTTAATGCATGCTTTATTACCTAGAAATTCATATCATTTGCATTTTAACAGGTTTTTATTCGAGTTTACTGTCTCCCTTCATTCCATACCATGTTATTCAATCACTTGAGAAAGATAGTAAATGAGAATTATAGAAATGAAATCTGTTCATTCAAAGAATTTGAATTTGTTATTTCCTACTATATAAAACATATTTTGAAATACCAAGATCATGAGATGACAATGCTGATAACAGATAATTGTTATGCAATGTTCTTTTTACTAGTTGACAGGCACTGTTTTTCATTTATAGTGCTGGTTTAAAATTTGATCTTCTAAGAGTACCCCCTATAGACAACCAAATTCTCAGTTTCATTTGTACACTAGTTGCAAAAGAGTACAGCGGAATCACACTTTTTTTTTTTTTTTCTAAGCAGTTTGCATTTTTTTTTATAATAGACCTCCAGTATGATATCAAACACATTTGTTAATATTTTATTTTGCAAAACTGAGATATGTAGAGCAGCTTTTTAAGTGCTAGCATTCACATTTCTCCTGATAGGAAAATTATCTAAAGAAAATTAATGTTTTTCCCAGAACTTTAATCTTCTGTACTCTGACCCATTGCAAGGTCTTTTCTGTAACTTTTGAATTAAATCAGTATCTACTCTAACTTCTCAATCTACAACAGCCACTACCAATAATATAATTAATCTGAGATGCAAAACAAAGGCAAAATCTGCACTTTACACCTCTGGGCATCAAATTCTATAATTGCAAGAGCTATCTTTTCCTATATTTGATTATTTTTATCTTCAAAGAATCTGAAGTGAATGTACAGTGCTTATCAAAAATAAGTTTCATTAATAAAAGAGAGACGTACTCTTAAAAGTATCACCTCTATTTTAATCTACTATCTTCTCTAATATTATACATTGGTGCTTATTAAAGGTACAACTTTACAACAACACTGAGGATGAATTTTACTGAGACGAATATGTCCATCTTAAGCGTTAAAAATTAATGACCTTTCTTATTTGCCACGGCCTTTCGTGATAAAGAGGCAGCAGGGATTTTCTATTAGTGGAGTTATTTTACCGATTAAAAAATTATATTAATTCGGCACAATGCCATATATAATTGATCAATACTAGTTATTGCCACCATGAACTTGTCATACACATTTTTCATGAAGTAATATCAAATATATATGAAGAAAATTAATCACACATAACATTCAAAATGAAGACATATACAAAAGGCACTCTATTGTTTTCATTATCTTTTTAACCCACATTAAGTGAATGTCAGACACATTTTTCACATTTATCTTAAACAAAATTTTGATAACTCATTTCACACATTTCTTTGTTGGTCCTTCAAGAACCTTCCAATTCTTTAAAGCAGCACATGAGTTTGGAAGGTATGCAGTGGAAGCATCATTTGGATTAATAATTTGAAAGTGAAAGGTATGGGAGTATCTTCCTTCTCTAAGCAACAGTAGTTTCACACTGTGTGTCAAAATCTTACCTACTTGATCTCAGTTTGGAAAAGAAATCTGTTTTTTAATCAGTTTAAATATTACATGATGCTAAAATCTTTGTCTTCCTGTCGAACTAATGATCATCTTGAACATATTGTTAACACACCAATAATCTTGGAAAAACTGAAAAAAATAAAACAACCTGATGAAGGAATAAAGGAGTAATTTCATACATTTCTGATGGTTATTCTGTGTTACATTTCACAATTGTTTTCCTAATACATATTCTCCTAGTTTTTCTAGCTCAAACCACATTTAAGATTTGTGGGGAAAGATTAGAAGAGTAATATACGTATGCATGTATTTACAGGTAAACTGTACATACATTATTTATCTGAAAGTCCTGTTTCTAAAACTAATACACTATGCTCAAGGTTTGTATTTTCCTACCTTGACACCAGGTGTGGACTTTTCCACTGTTTACATTTCTAGGTTTGCAAGAGACATGACGGCTTCACTACCTGTCCTCTAAAACACTAATAGCTCATACCTGGTTCTCAAATCTGTTTTATTAACTCCAATTCAATATGAATCAAGGTTTTCGTACTTGTTTTTTGGATACAGAAGTGTGACATAGAAGCATGTCAAAATCTCCCTCATGTCTGAACTTTAGCCCTTGTTGGAGGACACCATGTAATACACCTGATCATTACCATTTTTTAAAAGAAGAATTTGTCTACAGATCGATTAATCCACCTGAAATGATAAACAGTGTTAAAAATGGCTTATTTGCAAATGATTTTGTATGGTAGAATGGCCTTTATAATAAGATACAATCTGAAAAGCCTAAAACATAAAACATTTAGGAAGAAGAAAACGTAGTCTGCCGGGACAAAAAAAAAAAAAAAAAAAAAAAAAAAAAAAAAGAGAGAGAGAGAGAAAAGATCTTTTTAAAGTGAAAGACAGTGGGGTTTTAGTAATTTTTTGTGTCAAATAGTACATTACTCATCAATTCTGATTATACCTTATGCTTTTTATAGACTAGGATTCATCAATATTGTATTAATTTTAAAGTGAGCTTTGAGTTTCATCCACTGGCTCCAGTTGGTTTTGAATGGCATAAATCCTTGTAGGAGAAACCCCAAAATAAGAATGAAGAAAACATTTAAGCAGAAAGCAAAGCAGAATTGGACTAGATCATGAAGGTTTTTTGGCAGTTGATTCTAATTGAAATGCTAAGTTTAGAATTTTATTATTGTACTTTTTGACAGTAGTGAGCATCATTAGAACAATCCACAACATTCAACCTGTTAGTTTCAGAAAATAATTTCTCCAGAAAGCCGTTTGACAGCACAAGCCTCATGGTGTTTTATGTCAAAAGCAATTGAATGCTTGTGAAGAATATTGCCAGATGACTCCAAACAGCTTTCTGAAGCTCTCAGATAAAAGGATTAAAACATATTCCTTAATATGTATATTTAATAAGAAGTAAGCATCATGAGTGTTCTGACGAACATAGTTTCTGCAACAAATGTCAAGACATACACAGCAGTTAGATCTTCATTTTTCTCAAGATAGAACATGAAAATCTTGCCCATGGATAAGTTTAAATACTTTTACATAAGTTCAAATCTGAACATGCACGCTGTATTTTATGCCATTCTTTTCTGCTTAATTTATGATACACAGACTCCTATACGTACATGATTCCGTGCAATAATGATCCTGACCTGAACAGGTCAGCACCAAGGAGACAGGCCTTGAAAAGTGTTTGACCATGCTACTATGACTGGCTTTGGAAATTTCCCTAATCTATTTATACATTTATTCATAATACTTGCTTTTAAAACTAATAAGTTAAAAATAAGTAAGAATATGGGCAATGGGAAAAGACATGTGTAAAGTTTAACAGATGCATGGTTTCCAGAAATTTAGATGGAAATATGTCACATTAACAGAAAACAGTGTAGACAGTCACAGTAAATTACTTCAAAGCCCATAACGGAGGCTGGTCAATTTAACACAATTGTCTGTGATAGCAATTGTCCTGTTTCCAGAGTTGCAAAGCCTGATCTTATGAAACCGGATAAGAAATTCTAAGATCCATTCCAGAATGACAGAACAGTTGAAAATTATGTCTGTGGCTCACCTGGGTTTCCAGGGGTCTTTTTCAAACTTTATGCTTCCCTTGCTCTCTTAGTTGCCTTTTTTTCCTGTTGACTGCAGCTGTCCTCAGTGTATTAAAGAAGCAATTCACCCATGTGAACTTGCACTGTGCACACAAACCGAACCTGTGTAGTGCCATGCACATCAGCCCCAGCAGGCCCAGGAGGGCACACAGGCCTGTGCAGGCAGCTGCAAGCCCACAGAATTTCAGTTGGAGCCTGAGGGCAGCTGCTGAGGTCATTCTGAGATAGCGCCGGGCCGCAGCAGCCTCGCCAGCTGGCACAACACTTGAGACCCTTCTCCAAGATGACAAATGGATTTTCAGCAAGGCTAACCGCCTGCCCAGTCTCTCTCTCTACAATACATGCAGCAGATCAGTCTGTTTGAATGAAATTGCCAACACCCAAGATTTCTTTCTGGCCTTTTGGGTTACTTCTTGTCACCTTTTTTTAGTGTTTAATATGCACAGTTTCTTTTCACACTTGCATGTTTTTCCCTTTCCTCTTCGTGTTGTGCAAGCAAAGCTCTGTATTTCCTCCAGCTGGCAGCTACAGGGATGAGGGGAGCCCTGGTCTGAAACTGCAAGCCCTCCCTTACAATCCATGACCCTCAGAGACTTACTGTACATCTGCCTATATCTTAAGCAAGTACCCTGAAAATCAGTCTGTGATCTTTTTATTTGGCATATGGATGGAGGAGGACACAAGTTAGGACCAAGTACTGCCACTTCGACCCGTAAAACCTTTGGAACCCTGCCGCAGGGCAGCCTGTAATAGGATCGACTGGGCTGGGGCACCATGAGGGACAGATACTGGGGCCTTTTGTACCAGGTATGCAGGGAAGCAGTGCATTTCTACAACAGGCTCTCATAAATACTTATTTTCTAGTCGTTTAGGCCCAGCTTGGGTTCAGAAGAACTTAAGAAAAATATCAGCTGCATAGACTTTAATTCTCAGCAGCTCAGGAAAGTATAATTGTTATCTGCCCAATAAACCTCCTTCAGATCTGTCATCAGTCAGAAGCTTGAACTCCGCCAACATCTGATCTTTTTCTTCTTGCATCTTTTCCCAATGCAAAAAAGAGTTGACTGCATACATTTAGTAGTCACCTAGGTTTATGGATTGCACGATGTTGTGGCAAGATATATTTATTTCATTTAGCTCTGATTTTTCTTCCTTGTTTCTGAGAGTGGATGCTGCAAAGGCTGTAGGTTGTAGTTGTGCATAATTTATCTTTATTTTTTAAAAGAAACTATGTGCTGAATAAATACATACAAAACTGCCTTAAGTTAAATGACTACGGTCACATGCTGAAATCTAACACATGAACAAAATGTAAATCAGTGTTTCCTTTCAAATAAGTTTAATAAAATTTTATTATCATTGTCTGTACAAAGAAAGAGAAAATAAAACGTATGCAGAAAAACATGTCTTTGAATACATATCATTTAGTAAGAATTTTAGTAGGCATAGTTCAGTTAATAATTTAGCAGATTTTTTAGCAATTTTTTTTTTCCAGAAGACCAAGAAATATATACCTGATCCAATTTTTCTATGACATTTAAATAGTTGTTTTAAGACATTCCGACACCAACTAAATAAGCTTGAATTTTGCAAATAGTCTGATCCTCTGATAAAAGTACAGAAACTGATAAAGAGAAATCTTTGCCTTTCTTTTTACTTTACTGGCTTATATGTTCAAGCTTCTTCCACCATCATGGGAAAGCTAGGAATACCATCACGACCTCTGGAGAATCAGATGCATGTCTTCCCTTGTGTTTATTTCCTGTGATTCAATGTAAGGAAATGATAAACACAAATAGAGTTGCCCCATACACCTGCAAAAATTGGATTTTTTAAAATCCTACCCTATTAAGAAAATATGCTGATGTGAATTTAGGGTTTTGAAAAAATACCAAAGCTAAATTATGTATTGTATTAGTATCCACACTTCCTGCTGGAGATGACAATATTTCATCTCATTAGAAAATGCTACCATAAAAATGCACCAGGTTCTATGCTCTGTAGCAAGAGAGGATGCACTGTTGACCATGTCGATTGGATTATCTTAGTAATGCTAGAATAAAACAATGCACAAAAGCACTTGGATATGTTCACAAAATCAAGAACCTTATCAATATAACAGGATATAATTAGGAAGAACACATACATATTTAAGATAACAAGCAGCAGAAAATTAAGCTTGAAGTCTACTAGCTATGTGTACCACACTTTGAATACAACGAAAAGGATCTTGTTTGTTAAATTAATTTTTTATTTCTACAGAAGATGCAAATAACTACGTCGTGCAAAATGAGCACACATTTTTGGACTTGAACTGAATTCTGGAAAAACTTCAAGTCCATCAAATACTGCAGCCTTGTAGTTGCATAAAAATTTCTGTGGCCATTCAATAGGTAAAAGTTTATTCAAATACATATGCATGACAACTTTTGTAAACTTCCCTTCCACTTTATCCAAGCTCTTGATCAAATGTTTTCAACTTCAAATATTCCTCATTGATACTGCTATTCTTCAGGAAGAAATACTACAAACAACATTGCCTTCCTTCAGATCATTTCTTAAAATCCAGCTCATGTCATGCCTGTGAAATCATAGAATCATAGAATCATAGAAGAGCTTGGGATGAAAGGGACCTCAGAGATCATCTAGTTCCAACACCCCTGCCGTGGACAGGGCTGCCAGCCACTAGCTCACTAGATCAAACTGCCCAGGAACCCATCCAGCCTGGACTTGAACACAGCCAGGGATGGGGCAGCCACAGCTTCTCTGGGCAGCCTGTGCCAGCGCCTCACCACTCTCTCAGGGAAGAATTTCTTCCTGATGTCCAACCTAAACCTCCCTTCTTCCAGTTTTAGCCCATTCCCCCTTGTCCTATCTTTATCCACCCGTGTAAAAAGTCGGTCCCCTTCCTGCCTGTAAGCTCCTTTCAAGTATTGGAAGGCCGCAGCAATGAGGTCTCCCCGGAGCCTTCTCTTTTCCAAGCTAAACAATCTCAACTCCCTCAACCTTTCCTCACAGGAGAGGTGCTCCAGCCCTCTGATCATTTTGGTGGCCCTCCTCTGCACCCGCTCCAACAGCTCCACATCCCCTCTGTACTGGGGGCCCCAGGTCTGGACACAGTACTCCAGGTGAGGACTTCCAAGGGCAGAGTAGAGGGGGACGATCACCTCCCTCTCCCTGCTGGCCACCCCTCTCTTGATGCAGCCCAGGATGCCACTTGCCTTCCTGGCTGCAAGAGCGCACTGCCGGCTCATGTCCAGCTTTTCATTGATCACAACGCCCAAGTCCTTCTCTGCAGTCAATGTTCCACTGATGTCAGAATTATCTGCTTAACCTACCCATATGGTCCTACCCATATGTCTTGTGTGTTTTACTGTGTCTAACTTTCTGTGGTATTCTGTGTTAAATCTATTCTAAAAATGAATATTGCTCCTAAGTTATCAGTTGCCTATATCAGACTAACTTTTTGCTAGGTAACGTGACTCTTTTCTCTGTATATTCCCTAACACATTGCAATAGATTATTTCATTTAGGACTCATGAATACGTAATTGAAACTCCTTGTTCCATTTTTATTACTAATATTGCTTTCCAATAGCATCACAGATATTAAGTGCATAAAAAGTCTGCAAAAATTAAAAGCCAGACAAAAGAAATTGTGGACCAGTCAATGACTCCCCCTACCCAGCTCTAATGCATATATGTGTATGTATATGTATATGCATGTGTGTGCATATAAAAATAATAAAACAATCCAATAATAAGTACAGAAAGCAGTTGAAGTAAAATCAGTATTATTCATTTTTTTTTTTTCCGAATAAGCCATGGCATTTCTGATTCAGACATCTGATAAAATTACACAGGCGTACTGAAAATAACAATACCACCACGTTAGGTAGAGGTAATGGAATATATGCTTTGCTCTTTTCTGGTACTATTTGTTTCTTCAGAACAAAATGAACTTTACAAAATAAATATTATATGTGGCAATCAGAGAGAAGGGAAATTCTCTAAAACCTTGCCGATGACTGTTGGTGCTCATTTATTGGTTCAGGAAGAAGAGGAGGAGGAAGGAAAGTAATAGGGTCACATACATTTGTTACAAATTGCCATACAAAATCAATATCCCCATAAATGGTAGTCTGCATCTGGATAATCTATATTGCATAGACTACAAAATGTAGTTTATCACTGACAGTTGAAACTAATTTGAATTTCCCTGGGTTGAACTTTGACTGTTTTGAACACTGTGTGAGCATAATCCCAAAAGAATTCTAGACATGGTAAAATACCATAAGCCACAAAGCTATAATAGATCACTTGGGAGAGATGAAGACATCATTTTTCCTAGGTCTTTGCAGCAGTTGGATATTTTTCAAGTAATATACCCAGAAGCCTCAGAGCCCTGTTACTTCAGGTCCACGTTTTGGAGTATTTTTTTAATTTATTTTTTTTTCCCGAATAATCTTTCATTACAGAGAAATCATGATATATTTTTGTCGTATATCTCTTGCCAGAAAAATAATGGTACTATTTCTTCCAAAAAAATAAGCAGAAGATCCTTTACTAGAGAGGTCAGAACACCCAAATCAAGATCATTCCTAAAAATTGAGCCATCCGTTTGTTAGACAAGTAATAGAATTCTCCTACTCCTGTTTTTTAGTTCCTTTTTCTCGTGTAATTTTCACAGTGTGAGTTAAAAGTTTAAAACAGCAAAGTACAAGAAGGCTTATAATGAACCTGTCAGAGAGCTTGCTTGTAATTTGCTTGAAAATATATTATTTCCTGAGATTGTGGATCTTTCTACATATAGTTCTTACTGAGCCATTCAGTGCAGAACCCTGAAAATGGATACTGACAATTCTGAATAACATCCAACGATAGTTGCTATCCTTGTTTGCTGGCTGAAGTATCTCAGTGTAAAGATCAGATCTAAATCAACCTCATCTTGCAAAGAAAAATGGTATTTATTTTTCTGAATTAATTATTTTCTTCTAAAATTATAGAACGCTGTGGTGTCTACTCGTCTACTTGTTAGCATGCTTTTAACACAGTTTAACCACTATTATTTTTAGTGCTATCAGCTTTTAACTGGTATGTTGGAAACTCATTATGATAGTGGCATTGTTTTAAAAGCACTGAGTTGAACAAATTCTCCTCCACAATTAATTTTATACAGGCAGATATTCAGCAAGTCTATGAATCGGGAATCATTCTTCGCCATCTGCTTCAGTGCAGCGCTTTGGACAGCAGGGTGTCCAGAGGGTTTCATACGGTGAGCAAGGCTGGTGCTAACAGATTCTTTAGGGAGCAAGACAATGGGCAGATGATCTGATGTAGTGCCACTGCCCTTATATTTTGTAAATCCTGGCTTATACTTAGCAAGTGACAGAAAATGGCTGATTACCCTTGAAGCACAGCAGAAATGATCCCTCTCAGTTTTTCTTGTCTGAAAAAGAGTGAAAAAAAAGTACAACTTTCTATGATACTTCGCTCTATCAGATATGTTGCTTGCAAAGCCCAATTGTAACTTCTGATGCCTGTTTTTTTTTTTTTTTTTTTCCTTAAATAAATCGANAGCATGTATCAGAAATGTTGCAAGTAGCACTTCAATTTCTGATACATGCTGGGGAGGAAAATAATGAGATGCCCTGCGCCTGTTCTCTCTTATTCCATAAGAGTTTCTGCAGTGTGCCCACAAATGCTTTTAGGTCTAAACAGTCTTCCTCTCACGAAAAGTCATGTAACATAGGCTAGTATAACCAAAAGGCTTATCTTCAATAACGCAATTATGTTTCCATATTCAAACCACATAATTGCTATTATTAATGCACACCCTAAAAAAAATAATTTTTGGAAGTCACAATACATATCACTTTTTGAATTTAGATACTTATTGTTCAGGAATTATGATATTCTGCCATTCCTTGTATAGAACTTATTTTATTCCTTACAAGTTAGATCAGTGATGTTTGTGCCATCAGATATAGAGAAATATCATAGAAGTTATCTGTTTGCAGGATGCATTGGAATTTTATTTTATATTTTTACATAAGTCAAAATCAGTAGATCTGGTCCATTTTAACTGTTTGCAGTAAAGCTCGGCTCCAAATGCATTGGCAGCACTATAAATGTATTTCTTGATTCAATACATTTCCTTCTGTTTTTTTTTTTTTTATTTATTTCATGAAAAGAGATTTTATGATTTTTTTTTTCTTTTTTTTTTTTGTGATATAATGCCTTTAAATGGAAATCACTACTACTGAAAAAAAATGACTCCCTCATATTCTGTTCTCTAGATACTGAGCAATTCGAAGCAATCCTGTGACTACACTGTAACTACCTCTGATTATTACTAGTGTGACTCCGAGATTTCATTTAATATCTCATACAGTGTAACAGTATAGAAGTATATGGCCAATAATACACTAATACACAAAATCGTATCTTTCTAAAAATCAAAATTAATTTAGAAATTAGATTCTTGATCTGATGTGATGTGATCTGATTTGGATAGAGATTTTTAAATATTTGGTGAAGATTTTTATTCATACCCTTATTATTATTATTATTATTCATACCCATACCATATTCTTATTCATACCCATACCATATTCTTATTCATACCCATGTACATAGAAACAGAATAACTTGGATTGAAAGGAATCATTTTAGGCCATCTAGACTAACCCTCTGCTCAAAGCAGGACCAATTAGAGCAGTCTGATCAGGGCCATGTCATTGAGTTTGAATATCTCCATGGATGGAGTTTAGATTCCTCAACCTTCCTTAGTATCTGTTCCAATGTTTCACCACTCTGAGAGGAAAACCAAAAAAAATTGTTATTCTCTAACCAGGCTTCTCCATGTTCCAGCTTCTGTCTGTTGCTTCTTGTCCAAGAGTTTGACTTGTTCTTCTCTACAGCCTCCACATGAGGTGACTGTAGACAGCAATAAAATCTCCAGTTTTCTTTTAAAGGCTGAACGAGCACAATTTCACTCAGGCTTTCTCTGCATGTCATGTGCTCCAGCCGCTGAACATCCGCACTGGATGACTTTCATGTACTGATGAGCCTGAAACTGGACCCCATACTCCAGATGAGATCTCATCAAAGCTGAGCAGAGGTGAAGGATCACCTGCCTGCTGGTTACATCTTTCTAATGCAGCCCAGACTGCTGTTGGGTTTCTTTCTGCAGGGGCACATTGCTGTCTCATGTTCAAGGTTTTCTCCACCAGGATGTCCAGGTCGATTTCTGAAATGCTGCTTTCTAACTAGTCTTTTACTGGCGTATACTGCTGCATGAGGTTAAACAAATGAACAACAACAACAAAACAAAAACAAAAAAAATCCCACTAAAACAACACAAAATCCCTAAACCAAAAATTTTATTTATTTATTTATTTATTCCTTATGTCAAGTTCTAATACTTGCAGTGATTATGAATTTCCTTACTTTTGTGTTTTCTCAGCCAGGTAGGGAGACTGAATGCTAGTATAACCAATGCTGAAAATCAAAGCTAGATGTGACAGCAGTGTTTTCAGGCAATGTCATATATACCACATTTTGTGACAGAAAATATAATATATTGATTCTGCAATGAAAAGTACTCTGGTTGCCATGTATGTATTAGCTTTCCATGTTGCTTGTCAGGCTCCTGGAAAGTCACAACAATAATTGTAACGTATCGGTCCCAGTTGAGTGAAATACTTCAAAGGATATGTTCTCTGCTTACTTTTTTCAAAGTAACATCAAAGGTTTGTCAGCCATTGACACAGAACACACAAATCTGTCTGGACATTAATGTTTGAGCTTCTGGCAAGGTTATGTTCTCTCTTAACAGGGGCCTTGGCTGATCCTTCAGTTCAGACAAAATATCAAACACTATTCCTAAATGATGAACCAACTATGCAGAGGTCAGAACATGCCTGAGACTGTTTGGAAAATGGTTTAGAAGCTCTAGTAGAGTCAGGAGGGAAATTATTGTACAGAACATAATAGATCTTCCCAAAAATAGTTTTGTTCTCTGTATTTTTTTTTTTTTTTTTTTTTAAACAAAAATATAAGTAATAATGAAAGTTTATTTCTCAGACAAACTTGTGCAAAATCAAGTCATGCGACTGAAACTGTGACTCTAAAGGACATTATCAAAATGTGCCTTGACATAATTTTTCAGCTAGGGTTTTTGTCTTTTGGATTCAAGATTTAAAAATTGCAGTGAAAGTAGAAAAAAGACTTCTAAAAATATATTAAGAATAAGTACTGTTTTATAGACAAGCACCTGTACCATTTTTTCCAATATTACATACTATTTCTTTCAATACGTAGTCATTCTCCATGAAGTCAATGTTACAGGTCTATACCAAGTAAATGGTTGATTTTTTTTGTTCTCTTTTA
>VXAV01006402.1:371157-383541 GCA_013399715.1 Alectura lathami | reverse complement strand
GGGGGTTGCATGTGCCTGGTAGCAGAGATGGACTCTATCATTACCTTCCCACCTTTGGCTATGACCCTGTTTTCCCTTACCAGACTCAAGTTTATGAGAATCAGAAAGACCTGCTGCTAAAACAACATCAGTCTGCTTTCCTGTCTTCTCTACTTCAGGTCAAATAGTGCAACAAAAAAAATCACCTTGGCTAGAACTTACCTACTCTCAGAGTCTCACTGAATTCTGTGGGCTGCTCATTTGGGTGTTTTTTATTGTGGTCCTACGATCATAGCTTGTGTGTGGACAATACAGAAGTTAATAATTCATCTCCAGGAATTCGTTCCCAAACAATATTTCACTACTCAAGGAATTTAATAATTCATTGATTGTTGAAGATTCTCTCCTACTTAATGACATACTGTGTATCAACTAAGGACAAGAGCATTAATAATAATGTCTTATTGTGTCCTTCTGTATTGTAAGTAGTTTCTAGAATATTAGAAATTAACTATATAATTAATTTCAACTTTAGTGGTGTGTTCTCAGTTAAACAAAAAGTCTGATCAGTATCTGAAGGTAAATATCACAATACACTGAGTAAAAGCAATCTTGCTCAAAGCTGTGTGCTGGACCCTAGTGATCTTTTGTTCCAGGTCTGTTTCTGATATTGATAACTATTTTTTATGAAGTCTGGATATATTTTGGTTGCTGACTTCGAAGACAGTTAAAAATTCCAAGAGAATGCAAATTTTCTAGAGAAAGTATTTTCAGATTAAAGATAAGAAAGAAGTATGCAAATAATTATCTGCATTTTCAGGATTTTAACTTATGTCTTTCCTCAAATATTATGTTTCAGTTTTTAAGTTATTTAACCCTTCCTCACTCCTTTTCTGCTAGACGATTCTTGCAACTATTCTTCACAGTTAATCTTATTCTTCTTCGTTCATTTAGTTTTTTATAAATAAATCTCTGCTTTATTAACATAATTTCAACAGACAGAAATTTGAGGTGAGCTTGGATTTTAGGGTGTCAAACATCATACATGCATGGTGGGAAATCTCTCAGAAGCATGGAGATACTAACTCCATGTTATAACAAGGTGGAGAAGCAGGGAAAAGGAATTCAGCCAATATTTTGTTTTCCTGTGGTTAATTCTAGATATCAAACAATTTTTCAGGAACACTATAACAAGACAGTAATTGAATAAGTTATTCTAAAATGAAAACCAGCCAATAGCTGAATAATATGCTAGCATTGGAAATTATATTTTGCAGAATGTTTCACTGTTAAGCATACAAGATTTATCCATACAAGTTAAAGATGATGACTGCCCAGGCCCAGGCACTGCAACTCCACTGTCTGTCTTTTTATACTGTGTATTAAGTACTATGGCTTGGTTTTGGCATGGGCCGAGTATCATTTTACCCTCCTCATGCTGGAGCATTGAATGAGTCTTAGAATGAAACAGTGACTATTCCCAACAAGTCATTTTCATGAGGCCAACCTCTACTAGATAAGGGAGTTTAATAGATAGATTAGACAAGACTGCACTGGCTGGCTTTAGGATAAAAAGATGGATTCTGACATTCCCTAGTTTACAGACATACATGTAAGTATGCATTTACTACTCTTCTGACATTTTTAGCCTCTTCCAGACTTGGGAGGACGAAGTCAGTTGACTTAAAAATAGTCGAATGTAACTGAAACCTGTACACATCTTGATGTTTTGCAGTCTACTGGTTCCTATGTCTTGCTAATGTACCTCCTTTATTTATGCAAAATAATCTCTTATCACTTCTTATTAACCTGCTATTTTATCTTTGTTATCTATCAAACTATTTACTCATTCTTTTTTTTCCCCTATATTAATTTCTCAATATATTTTATAATATTCTTGAATGATACATAATGAATCATTGAAACATACTGAAATATTGTCTAAAAAGAAGGCTAACATATTGGTAAATAACGAGCTTTTTACAATCAGATTCTTGAGATTATTTTCCATTCCTTCCACACGTATGCTTTTACGTAATACTTTTATAAATCTCTCCATACATCTTCTTCATTAAGTATCCATCACTAAGAATTCCTGCGATCACATCATTAATTTATATTATTGGACTTTGTATTAAAATACACATCACTTGCATTGAGTTCAGCAGTTCACTTTTTTATCAAGATTATAATATGTATATAATCTATGGTTTCTAAAATAAAAATTTAATTTATCAATTGGATGTAGTCAGTTTCATAAATAATTTAAGGGACAGGGTAGAATGCTTTTAATTACTGCATTTGCACTTTGATATTCACTACACAGAAAAGAGAGAATTATCAGTTTGCCTTGGAGAGCAATTAATGGATTGCTAGATATATTTGAAGGAATATTTCAAAAGGCACATAACTACTATTAGCCTATGACAATTTTCTACCCTACATTCTAGCTTTTTGAGCATCTTGCTTTTACAAAGACTGAGACTTAGATAAAACACAGATCTGTATTTTTTTCCTGGTCACAGAGACGGTTATTCTAATGTCCTTGGAGTAGACACTCAAAATTTAAATGATTAAAAATAAGAGGAGGATCGAGAGTTACAAATTATAATTTGTTGCAACATTGTAACTTCCTCTTTTCCTCTTCTGTTGTGAAAGGCATGTCTGGTTGAATGCAGTGGGCAAGACATACACCTCTGCCAAGGTGGTAATACTCTAATCTGTTCTTTCTTTGTTTCTGGCTACTCCAATAACAGGCCCAGCCTAGATATCCAGCTTCCATTATCTGCTTGCATAGATCTCTGCTCCATATCCTTCTGTAATTGAAGAAGGAGCAGAGGGAGGTGAGATGTAGAGCTGATATTGCTACTCTTAGCCATTAATGCTAAGAGTATTTGCCTAGATTTCATTTCTCTAGATTTCCTGCTTGACTTATTTTGAAGATGGTAACTTAAAGCTTTGTCTTTGTTTTGGATTACTCTTCTTCTGTCTTGCCAATACCCACACACATAGAGGTTTTTTATATAGAAAAGGCAATATCCTTTCTAAGACTACACATCTTTATGATTTTACAGCACCATGATGTTGTACACTGCAACTAATTTCACCCACCCTAGCCAAAGTTTAACACAATCTTTGCTGGTGCCTCTCAAATGCACAGATTTTGTGGGCCAGTTCAAAACCAATAAAACTCGTCTAGGGCAATTAACAATGCAAAGCTGCACCTTGGGCAGAGCATCCTGTTTACAAGCTATGGAAAAGATCATAAAACTGACTGTAGAGAGAAAGGGTCAAAGATTGGAAGTGTCTTACAAAAAGGACAAAAGAAGATGAAATAATAGAAAATGAAGAAAATCTGATGGTCTGCAGTACCATGACAAAATTCAGTGTTGTAAATATTTTTAGTTTTATGTTTGAATATAAACTTGAAACTCTTTAAGATGCTGAATCATTTCTAATTAATGTTTTCCAGTGATTTGAATTAGTAATTTTAGTAAGTTGTCTGACAAAGAATGGCAGCAATTGAGAAATCAGCTCATATTAGTCATAACATTCATTTTATTTACAGTAAATCTACAAGGAGAATTTGGCTCTTATCCCATAACTTATAAATAATTACCAAAATTTACACAATCTTTTTTTTCTTTGAGTTGGTCTGATGTACAGTACAATAGACTAAGATGAGACAGCATCAGTGTATTCGGGGACTTGTAGAAGACCTTGCCTTTGAAGAGTGAGTGACCTTGACCAGGCCGTATGTTCTTTATTAGATCCTGTATGTAGGGCTTGAGAAACCCCTGTTATTAGCATAATCTGTAATTTATAATACTTCTGGGAAATGTAAGCTGTAGTGGACCAAAAGGTGAATGCAGTGACCCTGACCTGGAGACCACTGTACATTGTGCTGCTCTGTGCTGTGCTGCACACCTTCCATTGTGATGCTCAAATACCTGGCTGCAGGATGAGCTCAGCTCACTGCCACAGAGGAGATTACAGGCAGCTCCCACTGGTGATTTCACAACCTATGTTGCCTTGTCTTTGCATAAAAGTGCAGAAAGAAGTCCTCATATGAGCTTCAATATTATTTGGCAGAAGAGATTATGAAGAGTGGTTTTCCTGTAATAAAACTCATGTAACTGCAATGGCCAAAATGGAAATTTCCTCCACGGATGGGATTGCTGTAAGAAAATCTGTTTGGCATCTGTCCAATAATGATTAAAGCAGATTTCACGCTGTCTGAAAGGATGTAAGATTTACTCATAATACATATTCTTCTTTTTACTTGACCTTATTAAAACAGCTGTTTAATTAAGACATTTGTTGTCAGATCTTTCTTATTGAGATCCAGAAAGAAAAGAGTTTAACATCCTGGAATCCTAAACATAATACAATACAAATGTTACAATTACTGATTGTTTTGCTAATGAAGAAAATAAGAAAAAAAAAATGTATTTAAATCAAGCAAGTTCTTCATGAACTTTGTGGTATGAATTTTTGTTTTCATTCACCGACTTCTACAGAAGACAGCATTGTCAAATATTTCCATTCCTGTGTTCTCATTAACTGATTTTTCCCATGCTTGCACTGCTAGCCCTGGAACTCCTCCTTAACCAATATTTTATGACATTTTTAAACATTAATTTCATATTTGCAGTTAACAGTCATTGATAAATCATATCTATTAAATGAAACAACAGCTCATTAGAACAGGTGAGTAGACTTCAGGTAACAGTTGAAGTGACAAGTAGGGAAAATAACAATAAGATGCATAATAGAAATATGTTCCTGAACGGGCCAAAAAAATTGGCAGAAAACAACAGCTCCTTGAAAATAATGTAAAATGTCTCCTAGTTCCTTTTTGCAATTACATTACAGCACCATTATACTTACATGACGAGATTAATTAGTGGTAAGAGTCAGGGGAAACAGGTTAACATTCTGAAGGAAAGAGTCTATTTTCTCTCAAACTTACTAAGTATTTTCTCCGTTTGACAACCAGGAAAGCTTAAGGTAACTTAATTCACTGAGATTCAAATTTGTAGGAAGATTCAGTCTGGAAGCTCTGTCTGCAGTAAGATAAATTACTAACACTCAAAAAAACCTCAAGCCTTGATAATCGGATAAGAACTCAACTGACAAGAGTGAAAATAAAGTAGGAAAACGATAGTCTTGACAATTACACAAAATATCAGGCAAGAAAATGGAAATCCAGTAAAACCTGATGTCATGCTCCCAGAAAGATTTGTCATATTCTGGGATATCTATACAGACACAGAAAGCTCTGGATATAACAACAAGATAATGTTAAAAAAAAAAAAAAAAAAAAAAAAAAGAAAGAACAGTGTCACTTTTGTTCCTGTAAAATGCTGACAGACTTGACAACAGTGTTTCCTGAAATAATGTCAGTCAGATCTACATGGTTGCATTGGCAAGGTTTAGACCTGGAACTGAGTTGCTTCTGACCTTCATTGTGTCTCATTTGCCTTGGTTATTACAGTATAATACAGGAACATGTGAGTCCTTGAATAAATGGGGGATAAAGAAACTCCTGTGGACTTGTTAGAGTTCTGAAATGGTGGCAGCATGGAAAGTATCTATTTCACTAATCAGTGCTTGTCTTTATGTTATTGAATCTTCCAGTTTTTTACAGAGCTTTAAATATCTAAGAAGTACAGCATGGCAATCTATTAATCAAGCAAAATATTTTTTCTGTGTTATTTTGATTTGAACATAATGAGCATTTCTAAAAAAGAATTATCTTTGAATGATAGAAAGAGAAGGAAAAAACCAAGACTGTGCATTCCAAAACATTACAAATTTATTGAAAAAATTGTATCACTACAGGCTCAATATAGTGCATGTCAAACACACTCATGAGAAAATCCAGAGAACTGGCTATAGGCTAGAAGTCTTTTGTTCTGTTTTGTTGTGTTTTGTTTTGTTTTTTTTTTTAAGTACTTTCTATGCTGTATCTCATGACATTTTATCCTTGTAAAATTCAATTTATGGATCACCACACTTTGCCCATAAGTTACAGCTCCTGAAGAGCATCTGCAGTATATCTAAGGACACAGCTGAACCCGTCTGAGGACAGAGTTCCTAAATCCTGTCCTAGTCTTAATTTTAGTAAATTCAAACCCATGAACTTACTGTCTGCTTTGTATGACTTCAGAAAATAGAGGGGCCTTACCACCAGTTTAACCAGCAGCCTGGATGTGCTTGCTGCTTAGAAAGACTGCGTTGCCGTTGCTGTTTCAGTGGCTCCTGAATCATTCCTGCACTACTGGAAAATGGATGAAGATGAGATGTCTAAGGCAAGGCTGTATATTAGAAATATGATCTAAAACACAGCTGAGCTGAAAATCATCTACTTTTCTTGTATGCAGCCCCATGCTTGGTGCCCAGCTCTAAGCAAGCCTGAGGAAAGGAATTCATGAACATGTACAGCCCAAAGCCCAGCAACTTGCATGTCAGCTGCCAGAGAACACAAGTTAATTCTTCTAGGGAAGATGAGTCTTCCTGGGTCTCTTCCCAGAGGGAACAAATGTAAGCTGAGGAAAAAGCTGCAAAATATGCAGGCTCCCAGGATTTTGATCTTTACTTAGTGTCATGGTGGCAGTGCTGGAAGCACATAGACGGAGAGGCACAAAGCGTCCTGTGCCTTAACTCAGACACAGGGCTGTGCTCCACAGCACTGTCTGACTGCACCGCAGTGCAGAGTGCACCGACGTGTTAAATCTCTGACAGTCACAACAGGAAAAGCTGGGCTTTCTTAGATGGAGTCTTGTAAGTTACTGCTATACATGCTGCAGAAATTTGGCCCTAGGAAAAGCAGTCCTGGCATAGAAGGAACAAGAGGGCGTGCAAAACTATTTTGCATTTTCTCCCATGATAGTCCAGAGATACCATAGAGGAACCTTTCTACTATACTAACATGTTGGTTTTATTTATATGACTTTGAGACTTCTGCCAACATGGACCTCTTTCAGAAATGGAAGTTACATGGATTCTGCAAATGCTTGTGGCAACCTGAAAATACAGCTTTTTTTTTTTTTTTTTTTTTTTTTTTTGTAAGAATATGACAATGTAAACTAATCCAGTACTCAGTCCAAGGGCGGCATTTATTTGTTTATACAATATTTACTGACTGTAACATATTTAATAAAGTCTTCATTAATCAAAAGGTGAAAATTAACATATGTATTTGTTATGAACTACTAAAGATAAAAATACTTTGGAATTTCCTATAAAACTCAAAATTATGAAAAATGGAGAATTGAGACTTTGTTTTAGAAATCTTCAATTTATACATCTCTCATTCTGTTGTGAATACATATCATTATTTTCCGAAATGCAAATGCATTATTTTCCAAAACACACGTAACTAAACAAAATAAAAAGCTACATCCATCTTTCATTGTTTTTTGAAGATCATATTTTCTCCTGGTTTAAAATAATGACACGCATAGTTTTTATAAATTAATAACCCCATTAGAAATTACATAATGTTTTGTACATCCTCCAGCTATACATTTGGTGTGGGGGCCATAAAAATGTAATTTAAAGGATGTTTGCCAGCTACTGTTTGAGATTCAGGACTACTTAAAACATTTAATTCCTTCGGCGAAAATGTACCTTGGTAAGTTGTAGTATAGAGGTCTTCTGGCTACAGAGATAAGGTATAGGTGAATACTAAATTTATTTTAAGATGAAGTCATATTCTTAATCTTTGAATTTCACAGGTTCTACAGATTAATATTTATTTTAAAGTTTTGCTAGCCTATTAAAGAATTTCTTTAGAAAAGTAAATCATGGAGCAGTCTCTGGAGCCTATACCAAATGTGACACATTTAAGAATACACTTATAATCACTGAAAACCAGAGCTCAAATTTCTAGTTTCTGCATGGCCGTTTTGTGAACTTGATTGAGGACTTGTAAGATGGCAATTTCAGACATAAAAGCTACCTGTCCGAGGTTCTGTCAACATCAAAAATGAAAATGTGGCATTTCTAAAGCAAGAAGAATGCTTTACTTTGAAGGTCATGCAAATTAAATGCTTACTATCATAAAATTTATATTAGTCATTTAATATCTAGGGGATTAGTAAAAAGATGGCTTGGTTTCCCTTTTGATTCAATTTTTGAATACAGATACTTGGTATCTTGGTAGGCTAGCTAGGCCTGTATTTTACTGCTTTCCATGCTGGAGCCAAAGTCAGCAACTACAGAAAGCAGCTACTTTGAAATTTTCCATGTGCATAGCAGGAGTAAAGAAGTACGAAAATTTGTTCCATATGCATAAAAGTTCTTTGGAATATGAAAACAAACTAATTATTCTTNATATCTTCTATAATTTATTTATTATTAATTTATCATTTATTAAAGAGGGATGTGCACATACTTGGAAACCTTGCTAATTAGACATTAGGGTTGAAAACATGGAAATTACAGGACCAGTTGGTGTTATATACTTGCTAGATTTACAAGGAGAGCCCATGCACATAATAGCATTTCTTTATGTTCTGTAATCTCGATACTTTTATATTTGTTTGTAATAATTTCCCTTTTTCTGTACTGGCCATTTGACTAATCCACAGTCTCTTTGTGTACATAAACAAGACTTTACAATGTGCACAAACAAAAGCATGCTCTCTGTGTGTAGCTATGGAAACATTTACTCTATAAGCCCAGACAAGCCTTACATGGTAATATGTTTTAGTTCCCACAAAATAATTGTTTATTATCCATCAGTCATTACACTTAATGGCTTTGCAATTGGGTCCCCAAATATTAGACTCTCCTAGGAGTTTGCTGTGTATTTAACACTTGTGCTATTACATCAGACTTCCGTTTCTTCTTGGCACTTGTTCAGCCTTAACTAGCCTCCTTGTCTGTTTCTCCTACAAGGGCTGAACATTCTTTTCGCCTTTTTCAACTAACATTCATATGCAAATTAATACAGAAAGTAAACTCTTTCACTTTTTAATGCCTTGGAATTCTCCAGTATTCTGTCACATCTGTATCATATATTTTAATGGCAAGGCTGGAAAGTAAGTTGAGAACCTGGCATTTACAGGACTACAGAAGAGAAATCCCAGTTGAGCTAAATGAGCTTAAGGTTTACAAAATCACAGAATGATTAAGGTTGTCCGGTCCCTCTGGCTCCGTTTGGTCCAATGCCCCTGCTCAAGCAGGGACACCTAGAACAGGTTGCCCAGGACCACGTCCAGGCAGCTTTGAAGCCTAAATGGTATCACAAAGAAACAAAACTTATGTTTATGTTTCACTGTATATGACATTCCTCACAATATTCATTTTCTTCAGAGGCTTACTGTCTTAAATAAGGACTGTCCAGCTGTGTGATTGCTCAGTGACACTTCAGTGGCATGAGAACTCTAACCAAAACACTATATACATCTGTTATTTACAAAAAAACTAATGTAATTCAGTCCAAGTATGTGACAGTGCATGAGCACTCACTCCTCTCAGTACTTATTGAAAAAATATTTAAGAAGGCGGCATTTAGTAAAGGAATTTTTTTAATCCTTGAACAAGTATATGGATTTTTTTATTAAATCTCAGCCAAAGTAGGGATGTCACGACAGAGACTTGTCTTGCCTGGATCCTGCCATTGCAATTGGATGTTTCATGACTCTCTCATCTGGCTTCTAGTGATGTAAACTTGCAGTTGACTTTAATACAGTCAATTCAGGAGAAGAATTCAATAGAAATACTAGTGGGTAGAATATTCCTACCCCTGTTAGGGGCAAAAAAGTCAAGATGATTATGGTATGATTACATTAAATATAGAGTAAAAATGTTCTGTGAGTAGGCTTGCTCACTTTGCTTGTATGTGTTTCTCAGTTCTTTAAAAGAGATATTTTAAACAAAGCACTTATCTCCCTTTTCCATAAAATGTTTTGCCCTGTGATGTTTCCTCATTTGCTTCCATGTGACACTTACATCAGACTGACAACCAAGATTTTAGGCTTTATTAAGCTACAATCTGCCAACAGGTTTTCTCAACATGAAAGCTGCATCTTTAAAGGGATGGTTCAACCAGTTGCAAAATACCATTCTGTAAAGGCGCAGAATAATGGCTAGGAAAAAAAATGATTTCATTGATGGTTGTGAAAGCCATCTGCTCTCTCACGGAGTTTTAGAAAATTCAGGGGGTCGTTCTTCTTTTTATTCTTCTCCACATACTCAGACTAATCAATATTTTCTTCTCTCTGTTTACCACGATGGTACCATGATGGATCAGCAATGCAGAGTAACTGTATAACATTGAGATATTAAAGGAAAAAAGCTTACACAGCATTTTCACTTGTACAACTATTAGTGCAGATACATTGCTATTCTACAGCTTAGTACTCAGCAACAGTCCCAGTGAAGTCATAAATGTAATTTTGTCTTTAATACCTTCACTGATCCCTCAGATAATTGAGTAAAAAATGCAATGTAATCCAATTTTATATTAAAATGACAGAAATTGCTTTCCTAACCTTTTAACTTTATTAGTAACCAAATAGCAAGTTTGAAAATTGAGAATTATACTAGAGAAATGTGACAATCTTTACGAAGGTCAAAGGAAGAATTGAAACAAAGGAACTGCAACATCATGATACACCTCCAGAATTAGAGAAACATATTGTTCTCTTGGCAGACAAATGAATCTCTTGTGAATCACCTGCTAGAAGAATTCTAATCCTACCTTGGCAACAGGTCAGAGAAAAAGGTGAGCAAAATGTTCATCTGTAACACTTTCCAGAAATATTGCGCAGCACTGTAATCAACTTACAGTGATGGCAGAGCTTATAGAAAGGATTAAGAGCTAATTCATAAGGCCTAGCTTAATCCTAGCTTGGAAGATTAAAGGCATACCAGGTGCAGGAATGCTCTGAACCACACCACTGCAGCCCGTTCAGAATCTAGACGGTGTTTGTGACAGATTAAGCAGATGAGTGAGACCTGGCTGTGCAAAATGTGTATGAGTAGGATTTAGCCAAAAGTCTAGAAAACAAAAGAAGTGAAAATACCAGAATCCCACGTAATTCTCGGAATAACCTAATAGTGCATGCATGTATTAATGCTGTACGCCAAATGCACTAATGTTCAGAAAATCACAAATATTCTAAACTTTACTAGTAAGGCACAACAAATAAAAGTCTTCTGACTAATTTGTCAAAAGATAGCCTTTAAGCTCTGTGAGCTATGTACTCCTCCTCAGAGTGCAAAGTTCACTGACATCACTCAGTTTATTAGTTTATCCGGCCAGACTTTATTCCCTGCATTCGTTATCATTTCAAATAAATATACTCAGTAAGTTTTCATAAATTTCATCTTCTACCTGCTGTTTTCCTGATCTTGAGGTTTTTTTGTTGTTTGTTTTTTAATCCCAGCAACTTTGAAAGATGCATTTGATTTCTTCTTCAGAATATTGAGAATTTCAGGTACTTTCATAGCATATTCCCTGATCAGAGACTAGTTCTAGTTTAAATTTATGTATCCAGTAAGATTCTTATTATATTTGTCTGAAAATTAAAACAGCCACTCTACAGATATTGCAGATGTCACTGCCTAAAATGTGATGAATGACCATAAGATGCATATTTAGTTTTTTTTTTTTTTTTTGCCAATGAGCAGGAATACAGAGGTGAACTAAGATATTCATAGTAGTCATTATGGCGTTAGATTACAACTAGGTAATCAGCTGCAGAACAAGGAGCAGCTAAACTGTGTGCATTAGCTCTGTGTACAGATATAGATAGACTGATAACTGCAAGAACAATGTAGAGTCAGTATAAAGTCCACCACTCAGTAAAAATCTAAGACATGTGCACATTCCAGCAGTGTGCTCCCACCCCCACAAAAAAAAAAAAAAATCATTAATTTTGCGAATTTTCAACTAACTTGGCCATCTTTCATTACACTTATCACATTTTCCTCAACATCATGATGTTTAGCACGCACTATTTACAGACGGCTGGTGTAGCATTTCATGGGTACAGCGGGAATAGCAATTAATTGTCCCAAATAAAATACTGAACTATTTGTTAGAAAGAGACATGACTTTGGGTTTCCTTTTGGACATAATGTAGTCATGTAAGGTCAGCTCATCTGACTACATGGGAGATTAATAATAAATAAAAGCTTCAGGTTATACTCAGAGTCTTTGACCTTTTCTTATTTTAGGAGTTGCCTGAACCGATATAAACAGGAGCTGAAATTAGTGATAACATACTACATTTTTGTCCTCAGGAGTACCAGGCAACAGTTGCTGTGAAACCATCTAGAGACTTTCCTTCATACAGTTGTATTATTCTGTTTTGGACTCTGACAGTATACCTCATCAATACCTCTGATAATAAAGCTATAAAGATGTTTTAAGAGGGTGACAATTCC
>VXAV01006402.1:306729-325647 GCA_013399715.1 Alectura lathami | reverse complement strand
GTATAGCGTAAAGAATTTAAATCCAGACTCTGACAGATTTTCAAAGGCAATTTAAAATTGAATGGTAGTGCTCCTGCCACCCCTAATCTCTCCGATAGAGACGAGCTTCACCCATTCACCTCCGGGAGAGGTATTTAATCAAATTAGGGCACACAGGAGGATCAGAAGTCCCTGCAACCTTTGTTAGAGGGATGGACAGACAACAAGAGTCAGTAACTCAGATTTTAATCTTAGTCTACAAAATTTTCACATCCTTTAATTGGAGAGTCAAGCAAGAAACATAAGAAATATTTGCTTTTATGTGGCTAGCTACATAGGAGATCTCTATCGCTGCAGGAGGTCTCAGCAGTAAACAACAAGTTAAATTTTCTTGGATATCTGTCAATCATATTTTGGGCAACTAACAGACATTCCAGGCAATGTCACCCTTTCATTATAAAATACATTAAATAACTAAGAGACTGTTTTGAAGATCAAAATTAGTTTATTAGTGTTAATGGTCCAAGACTTTCATCAGGAAGAAAGAAATCTAAAAAAGACAGACATATCTTTAAATTACTTATCATGCTGCCAACTTACTTTTTCATCAAGATGGAGCCATTTTTAATGGCTTTTGAGTCTAAATTCATAGATCTTATTTATTTTGTTATGTAAGAGGTTAGAATTTTACTGTAACTCCTCTGTGTAACCTTTCCCCCTCCACAGGGGTTCAGATACCTGTGACCAAGAGTGCAAAGCCCAACTAGATAAGTCCTAATTGTGTAACTTTGGTCCAGACTGCTGAGAAAATTTCACACTTGTGATAGATTGCTGCAGGAAAATCTGTAGAACCATGCAAGATCAGAAAAATGCAATTACAAAAAAAAAAAAATCAAAAGAAATACAGAGAAGTTTGGTTTCATTTCTTATTTCAGTGTAACTGACATTTTCAGGAAAAAAACAAAAAAACAAAAAAACACAAAACTTTGCAGAGGTGGACACAGAAGAATGACGTGAAGGCTGCATTAATTACAAAGAAATACTGCAAGGGTGTGATTGTGATATACCTGAAGAACTACAAAGCTTGTCCTTACCTGCTGGGCTGCACACACCAGGATCCTGGTCCATTTCTTACGTAAACGCAGTCATTTTGGAAAACACCAGCTTGTCCTCATGCAAAGATTTAATCTCCATGGAAACACGTTCACTGAGGAAGAGGTTTGCTGGGAAGTGAGGGAGTTGTACTACTGCACTACTCAGTCTCCTCCCTAGACTGAAGCCAGGACATAGATGGGACATACAGTGGTGAAACCACAACGGGCTGCCAGATTCCCAAGTCCATAATGAGAAAAATTAGGGACAGAGGAGCTATTACTGAGAAAAACAAAACTGTCCCTATCCTGAATGGCACAACTGAGAGAACACATATCTTTAGACAATTTCTCTTACAGTGGCAGAAATCAGAGCAGGCAGCTAATGCACAGGCACAGAACTGAGCCTGGGCTGGGGATGCTTGGCCCGTGGGGTCTGGCGTAAGTACAACTGAAAGTATTGTGAAAAAATAAGACAAAAAACTCAGAATGAATCAAGTAAGTAGTGTCATTTGATTGCAGAAATACTGAGTAGACAGTTGGATAGATCACAGATGTAAGTGAATTTCAGTGTACCTTGAGTTGAGATACTTGGTATACTTAGTATATTCTCAAGCTGCCTGGGTATTAAGATACCACACTGTGGGCATTTGTACACTGATTAAGTCCAATATTACCTCTTAATTCTCCAAAAAGTTTTCTTTGCCCCTCTGAAACATACTAAGAACATCTATCCAGATAGCATATGGTACTGAAATTAGCAAGGGTCTACAATGTTACAGGCTGAGAGCCCGAGAGAACATTAGTTTGGTCAAGCACAAGCATTCACCAAGTGCAACACTTACAGTTGATCAGAAAAATTACAAATGAAGCAGCTAGTACAAATGAAATATATTCCACTGAAAACTGATTTTAAAAACTGAAAAAAAAAAAAAAAAAATCTTCTGATTTGTCAATCAGAATATCTAAGGAAAGAGAATAGCAACATGAAGGACACGTTATACCGACATTTGTATTGTCTGAAGATGGCTCATAGGTCAAGAGTATTGTCAGGGGAGTGAGCATCTCATAAGATACCTGGAGAAGATACCTGTAGAAGACAGTGAAAGCCATGAGTAACAGAGTCGTTTACGAAGCCCAAAGGATTTGATCGCAATTACATATTATTACTAGCCATGTTGACAGAAATGTTTGTGCATAGGTTACTGTGCAAAACGAAAACAACGTTTCAGGAATTGTTTTTAATTTATGTGCACAACTGCAGGAAAGCCATAGGAAGACCAGTAATCTGTCTGATTGCTTACAGTACAAATATTTAGGTCTAGTAGTTAGTGCCATTACCTACCATTGATATGAAACTTTGTAATGATATCCACGGTCATGTAATCCAAAACTTATTTTTCCTTTAAGTTCCATTGAAAGGTGGGGTCAATTTCAAAATTAGCAGCATTGCTCAGACATAATATTCTTTCGTTGAGTCTGGGCAACATATGTAGAAAGACTGTGGATGTTAGGAGTGTTGTCAATTTGCTGCAGGGAATGGGATATTTTGCAAGGAAACTTGCAAACCAATTTACAAAAAAATGAATAATCCCAATTTGCATTTTCAAAGTGGTAAATAGTAACCACTAGAAATTGCATAATGCCTCCTCGTAGATATTAGTTGTTGCTTTTGGAGGCAGAAGAAAAAAAAATCCACAAACCTAAAAATCCTAAAAATACCTAAAAATCATAGAATTCCTACATTTGTTTCATTATTCTTTACAGTTTTGTTAAACAATTTTTTTTGTTGACAAAATTTGCAGACACTCAGGTCTCTGTATCACAGGCTATTTTATTTCAAACAAAAACCTTAATTATAAGGTCTGAAATTATTCTATACCTCATGAATTCAAGTCGGTCCTCATGCATTAATTTACCTACAAATCATTTAGACCCTGTTGTTAAAACCTTGGCATATTTCACTGCATTACATTTAATTATTTAAAGGGGCTTATAGTTTTCACAAGTGTTGCTCATCCATTTTGAATGACTAGTTACAGTGCAAGAAGGCTTGTCCTGCTGTGCACCTGAAAGAGCCGAGACTGTGAGATGATCGCATTTACCAGTTTCAGGTTCCTGTTTGAAGAGGTTTCTGATCCATCTACATCCCAACTCTCAGCGCCTCCTTCTCCTTTATTCCAGCAGCAGAATACTTGGTGAAATCTCTCCCTAATCCCATAAAAAATGAGTCAGATGATACTAAAAGATCTAACTAAAATATCTCACCTAATGACAGGATCTCTTGAATACAAGTGGAATGGTGACATCAGCAACTCAGCCAGCATGCTGGGACCAGTAAAAACGAGCAGCTGCATCCAGAAAACTTGTTAGCTAATGTAGTTTGTTTTATGACAGTGAGTCCTCCAGCTTGGGATAAAGTTACACTTCAATTAGTATATAAGAATAAAATCCATTAGCCTTGTGATGGTGTGGCTGGGTTTGTTCCTGAAATTATTTATTTAAACCTATATACACTTTTTAAAAGTTATGCTTGAATATATTTGCCAGGTTGAAATAATCAGACCAAAACTCAGAACAAAAACCTAAATTACATCTAGGGCCTACGCACTAAACTGCTTTCACATAATCGCAGGCATAACAAGCAAAGCCCAGACCATCTATTTGTGCACTGTCAGACAACTATATATAGGATCTGTGGCCTCCTGTGTTGTGTATGACACTAGGCTGAAGAACTCAGACAGCAAAGGATTATTTATTTCCAGGAGAAAAGTGATGATCCAGAGACCAAAAAGGATCCTTCTCTTTTGAGCTCAGGGTACAAAATGTCCTAACATCAATATTTGCCTCCCACTAGCCATGAATCTATGTTACGACACTTGGTCAAAAAAAAATTCTTCACAGACTTCGAAATAGAATCAGGAAGCATCCATACCATTTTCTCAGCAAGCTGGTGGTTAGCTCTTTAAGTGCTTACTCTGTAAGCTTATCACCTCACAGCTCTTTATGGTACTTCAAAGCTCCACAAGACTGGCCCTACTGACTCTAACATAAGTTCTTTTATCTAGTCTTCCTTCTTCTTAATCTTTCTAAACAAGCAGGAGTTTCTCAAGAATGGCTGATTTAAAGAGGTTTCTACAGAACTTTGCTCTGGATTTCTAAGCTTTCTGTTTTAGATGGAAGTTTCTAAAAGCTGAAATATTTGACTGCAGCATGATATTCTTAGCTACTGAATTCTGAAATGCTTTATAGAAGGAGGGTGGGAAGGAGAGAAGAAAAGCTTTTGTGAATTGCCTGTGTTACTGTGGGATTAATCTTCATATCTTCATACCTGGCTTTTTTTTTTTTCTGGGCTTATGCAATTGACTAAACAAGTAAGTTAAAACTGCTAGTGATAATATGTAAGAAAATTGATAGTACTATCCAGTGTCTTGGAGTTCAGAATTAATTTGCCTCATTTAGCACTAACTTTCAAAATAATTCTCCTTTTGTCTGAGAACATTTCAGTTCCATATTAAGGACTAACTGAACTGAAGAGGAAGGTAAGAAGGATTTGGTATGGATATAAGGCCTCAAATTTACCTTTTCCAGGAACTACTAAGCATATGCTAAAATAGTTTGTAAAGTAAGTACACAGAGAATTCAAGCATCACTGTGCAGTGGAACATGGTACTCGGGGGAGCAGTGAAACTATGAGTTGTTTAATAGCATTATCTTCAGTAAGGCAACAGAGAGAAAGACACCATGAGTAAACACAGTGAAAGAAAGTAGAATACATTCTGAGTTGGAGAAAAATTCTTCTCAACAGAGAATAACAATTGTACGATGAACATCATTTGAGCCAAAATTTCAAACCACAATTGGTAAGGAATAGTGATCACAGAGAACATGAAAGTGCGAGAATTAAAATGAAATAAATGGAATCTGTTAGTTCCATACATGCCCATTGGCCACACAGATCCTTCTAAAACTGTTGCACTGTGTGGAAGGACTTCAAAAATTTGTTCTGCACTAAACAAATTCCATTATTACACTTAACTGAGTATGTGGGATATCTTTTACTTTATTACTGTTTTCTTGAAATAATCCTCAAATTATTGTCAAAAAAAAAATGTCTTAAGATAGTTTATCCAGTATAGTTTTCTGTTTTCTATTTGTATCAGTTTATCAGTATCTGTCAATTACAAAATAACTAAAGATGATGTGCAACCAAACCATTTCTAGAAGGGCAAATGAAGAAGCAGCTAATTTGCTTGGTCTATTGATGGCTGAAAGAAGTGAAACATTTGTCCAGTGATTTGCATAGCAAGATTGAACTAGAAACTGCATCAGGTAGATGTATTAGTTCTCTGTTAGACAGACTGTAGACAGAGACTGAGACACTGGCTGATAATCAGGAAGCCCAAAAGAAGAATCATAGAATCATAGAATCATAGAATGGTTGGAAGGGCCCTCAGAGATCGTCTAGTTCCAACCCCCCTGCCGTGGACAGGGCTGCCAGCCACTAGCTCACTAGATCAAACTGCCCAGGAACCCATCCAGCCTGGCCTTGGACACAGCCAGGGATGGGGCAGCCACAACTTCTCTGGGCAGCCTGTTCCAGCGCCTCACCACTCTCTCAGGGAAGAATTTCTTCCTGATGTCCAGCCTAAACCTCCCCTCTGTCAGTTTTAGCCCATTCCCCCTTGTCCTACCATTATTCACCCGTGCAAAATGTTGGTCCCCCTCCTTCCTCTGAGCTCCTTTTAAGTATTGGAAGGCCGCAATGAGGTCTCCCCGGAGCCTTCTCTTTTCCAAGCTAAACAATCCCAGCTCCCTCAACCTTTCCTCGAAGCTTCCAGAGGCTCGCAGATCCAGAGATCTATGCGTCATATGCAACACTGGCTATGAAGTCAGAATTGGAAGCACCTCGAAAATATGTTCTTGTTCCTTTCTACTGTACGTAAGAACGTTTTTTTTTTGTTTTGTTTGGATATTCCTGTAAAAAGAGTACAAAAGAAATATTAAACTCAAGTCACAGTGTTGTTTTTTTTTTTAACTCTTACTGGCAGAACTTATTCCAAACAGCAAGATCCTAAGTGCAGGTTATCTTATATAACCTAGGAGACTAGGAGGATTAGTCGCAAAAAGCAACCAAGCAAACAAAAAAAATCCATCTTAAATTACAATAAGGATTTAAATACTGGTTGAGACCCTGTGCATTTATCAAAGACAGCAGTATATAAATACATTCAAAGAGCAGCATCTCGTATTCTGTTGCTTACTACTTCCCTATACATATTTCTATCTGCTTTCGTTTGTCAAATGAAATCTTTGTCAGATTTTTCTGCATTCACTGACACTGAGAATGGTGAAAAAAGTTCATTGATTTCATTATTGTTTCTGCCCAGTCAAGGTGCTATCAAATATGAGGAAAGCTGATAGACCAGCAAAAATGTTAAATCGTTGGTTTTGATAAATTGGGAACTAGACATCTGATACAGGGAGTAGAATACTAGGAGCTGAATCAAGAATAAGATGATGTCTGCTTGGCCTGCCAAGGTTAAAGAGGCCCCAGTAACTCCTTGTTATCTACACAAGCTGCATGTTTGGCACAGTATGAAGCTCTGCAAGGCCGTCTATCACTTCTGTTTGGTTAAGACCGGCTCTGCTGTTTGGAGAACAGTCAACTCAGCTTTTTCTGTGCCAGGGGTCAAGAGGCACGGCGAGGAGGACTCCTGACTTCATCGAAGAGACCCCAGCCCACGACCACCAGCTAGCAGTGTGCCTGCGTCAAAGGGAGGAGACATATGATAATGATTTCATGGAAATAATTATAATAATCCCACCTATTCCTAGAACTGATTGTAATAACCCAGCCTACAGTTGTGAATATGTATGATTTTGTGTAATAAATAAGCGCCTGTAGTGTGATCTGGTGTGCAAGCTTGGAGGAGCGATCCCCCTTGCACCCAGCGCTGTAATAAACATACCTGCTTTATTTCTTTCTGAGTTATAGAGTTTGTTTCCACGCATCACATCCAAAAGAATGCACTCACTTCTTCTTGAGAAAGTTGAGTTAAATATGAATTTAAATAACTGTTTTCTAAGCTTATGTTATTGTTTCTCGCTTACAAATGGAAAAGGCTTAAAAAAGACCATCAAAGGAGAGACTGAAAAGTTAGAAAATTGCCATAAAGTTCCAGCCTCTGCCTGTCTTCTCTTGGTTTGACAAATATAGAATGAAATTAAATGAAAAGAAAGGGATCCTTTGAAAAAGACATTTCTTAACTTAAAATATAAGATTTGTCATTCTGATCTCATATTTATGTCTTTTGCATCTATTTCTCCTTCATAAAGATGCATCTTAATGGGGAACACATATATCTAAAATGAAGATGCAAGATGGAAAGCACAAAGTTATATTTTAAAGTAAATTTATAGTATCTTCTCATATCAAGCGGTCTTTTAAAATTAATTCTGGTAAACATGTTTGAATGTAGTATTTTATTTTTTTTTTTCCCATTAAAATGAGTTTGTATTAACTTTAGAGCTTGATGTGAGAAACATAATATTTTATAACATTCAGAAATTGCAGTTTTGCATGAAATAATTCCCCCACCAAAAAGAATTAAAAGGAAATTTTTTCAAAAGATTACAAAAAAAAAATTCTGAATATGTCATCTCAATCAGAATAAGCAAAATTTTCACTTCAATTTTAATGAATCAAAATAATATTTTTCCTAATTTCTAACAGCAGCTATGTTTGAAAAGAATGAACACATTCTGAAGAACTGAAAAACACATAATATAAGCCCCTCTATATAATAACGTATGTGTAATGATTATAAATTGTTCTACTAGGGAGCTAAGCCTAAGTGTTTTCTGGAAATGCTGTTGTACCTTCTGTCTGTCATTTATCCTCTGGGTGCTTGCCTTTAATTCTACAAAATGTGATTGTTTTGTTTGAAATTATAATTATATGGTAATTTATTAGATGTTAATTAAAGTAGTGTTCTAATTGTTAGTTATCATCTCTTTTGACGCTGTATGTAGTTTACTGCCAGAGATGATTTACACCTGAAAACAAAAAGAACATTTGTTGTTATAGTGTATCTGCAATGTATTTCTTAAATATATTTTCACAATGCATTTTTTGAATTTTTGTCATGTTGTCTTTACTTTCTTTCCCATGTCAATTCTGCCGTACAACTCTGTGGCATAGCAACAAGATTTTCCACTCAGCTTCCTCTGATTTCTCTTAAAACCATCTTGACCACTATTTCACTGGGGGAAAAAATTCCTCTGTTGGAAGTAAACCTTCATAACAAGGATGACTGTCACCTGTGTATCCTGAAGTCATACTCACGCATTTAATATTGATCAAGACTGTTGTAAACTTGAGCATAGGTTCTCAACTGAAATAAATGATTTTACAGAAATCTTATAGTTTACACCAATGTCTTTTTCCCTTTCAAAGCATTTGTCAACATTTGTTCATTTGTTTCATTTTTCTCAGTTCTTTTTACAGTTTATTTTTCACATAAGTAATTTTATTTATGTAGAACAGCTGAGAAAACAAATTGTAAAAGAAGAAAAGGCCTTACTATACAAGACAAAAATCCTACGAAATCCTATGAAACAGTTTTTTTTGTTTTCTTTTTTTTTTTTAATAATAAATATATTTTGACTGAAAACTCATATGAGGAATTACTAGTGGTTTTAGTTTGTTTGTTTGTTTTTCTTGTTTGTTTGTTTGTTTGTTTTATGCCACGTTAACTTCTGTAAATATATATTGGCTATGCTATAAAAAAATGTTTCATGACAGAAGTTGAGAACATGGCATTTCTATTTAGAAGTTCTGATATCCACTTTTGTTTCTGAATGGACTTCTGAAATTTCTTATCAAGAACAAATTTCAAAGTATTTCTACTCAAAAGCAATGTTTGACGTGATTGCGTAATATCTGAGTGGGAGAAAGAAAGACCCAACTTTTATCCGCCTTGGCAAATAATATAATAAATAGAAATAGTGTAATGCAGCTTCAGAGATATATATTTTAAATTACTTTCTGAAGTTCATAAATGATAGAAATGTCAGATTAAGCAAAATGTTAACCAGCAAGACCATTCATCAGCAAAGAAGAGACACAATTTAATGTACTGTAAATACCCACGTTTCACCAGACTGTTTTAAACACCAATGTTCTCATACAGAGTTCTTCATACTGTTATAGAATTTTTTTATTATAAATTATTTCTATGAAAAGATCAACGAATATCTAGAAGTAAGTTAGTTTTTGTGAGAGTTGCCATTGATAATAGATATTGTATTCTTCAGGAAATATTCCACTTGTGGGAAAAACACTTCAAAATTCTCCCATCTTTTCAGAACCACTGTTCTGTAGTGAGAAAACTCTGTGACTGCTATAGTTAGTAAGAAACTGATGAACAACTATTTTCTGTTTGTGTCACTTCATCTGCACAAAGTGATAAAAATGTATAGAATGATAAATTTTGAAATACAAGATGAAGCTCTCAGGCATAGCAACATGCATTTTTAATTTTCATGCAATATATTTTCTGTGAGGAAACACATGGACAAGTGATAATATGTGATTTAAGTCTGTAAACCCATTAATTATTATTTTTCTTTGTACTGTAGCATCATCACTGCTACAGATAGTGAAGATATATAACTGTATCAAAGCATTTCATAAGATTTTTCTGAATAATTTATATTCTGAATCATTAATCACGCAGGTTGCCAAAGCTGAGATCCAATTAGAACCTCATTTAACTCCATTCGTTCAACTTCTAAGGTATTCTTTTCATCTTTAAGCTATCTAAAACCGAACATTTTCTCTGAAAAACAAACAAACAAAAAAAAAAGCTGAATTATAAACCACTTCATGAGAATTCATGACATTGTCTTCTGAAAATCAAAGCCTCAGGGAAGCCTGCACTGTTTATCTATGTTCATAGGAAGCCTCCAGCATTAGAAATACAATTTGGTGAGGGGGAAGGAGAAGGAAATTTGGGACTGCAAGGGTGTGTGGGGAGTCAGATTCATCTTCTAGCCAAAGGTGCGATCAGCTCTGCATAAGCCGCTTCTAACAGGAGTTAATCAAAGTTGTTCCTAAAAACTCCTGTTTCCTCATTTCCTAACATCCATAATTTTCTGTTCCACAAAGTTTTCCTAATGTCTACTATAAACCTGACCTGTTACAGCTGAAGCCCTTTACTGGCTTGATTCTGCGATTCCCTTTCCCTATACAGCTGTTTTTCATGTTTTTGGCCTGCGTCTTAATCACAGCACAGCACCAAAATTTGAACAAACTATTCAGACTGCAGCCTTATCAATAATGTCTTGACAAGAAAGACTCCTTTACAGATTGTCAATACCCCTGTTTACTGCAGTGTAACACTAATCAGTCATGATCAGCAAAATTTCATTCTGTTTTATCTTTGGATGTGGTTGTTCCTGCTTGTATGTAAAAACCTGTTGTTTCTTCCTATTGAACTGCATTTTTTTTCCCTCATAACTTCTGCTTCTCAAGATCATTTTGTATTTTAATCCTTTACTAAAGCACGTTTGCGCTTCCTCCGAGCTTGGTTCCAGCTCAGATTTAAGAAGCAATATTTTCTTCCTTTAAAAAAAAATATATATTTGACTTATTGACATAATACTCCATCAGTCAACTACACAGTAATCTTAATTATGTGAAGAATTCCGATTAATATATAATGCATTACCTAAGGATAAAATCAAGAATTCTTCTTGTCACAACAAAAAGAATGAACTGAAAAATAATAAAGTGTACGTTACGTATTAGTGCCTACTCCGGCAAAATTAAAGTGAAACTGTTTGCTTGAGTAAGGACTACCTAAACAAGGAATCTGAAAAATCAGGACCTTCGCTTTTTTATCTGTTAGTTTCAAATTCCTAAGAATGCTTCAGATCCATGTTTTAGAGGGCAGAGGCAAGATAACGCATACATTGTTTTTTCATATATTACTTTTCAAAGGATCTTCTGTCTTATTTAGGATTAAACCACCCACACGTTTCAAATAACGAGGGTGCAAAAAGTATCAGAATATTTCAGCTGTAACAAAGAAAAATTATACATGCTTATATTATCATTGATTTATAGATTAGCCAGGGTCTGGCACTGAACATACTCTCAAACACTGTTGAGAGAACAGAAAAACTCATTATCATACATCTGCTGTACATGGAAGGAATTATTTAATTCCTTCTTCTTGGCTATGGGACTAGCTGCATTGCCAGATAAGAATTCCTTGCAATATTTGCAAATTAGAACATAAATAATTGAAAGTGTTTGGAAGTGACTCTGTTCACTAGGGAAATGGTATAGAACTTACTCAATCACAAGCAGTGAAATGTAAGTATATTTCCTTCATGTGCTGCATAAATATTTGATTAACTACGGTGCAAAGCATTAGTAAAGCATCTGCTCAGCATGTGATTGAAACCTGGTAGACACCAGTAAACAGAACAAATAAACTCCACCCAGTGTGAAATATGAAAAGCAAGTTTGAAAATTGCAGTCTTTTATATTCTTATCTATTGAACTGAAAAGAATAATAATGAAAAAAAAAAAATTAAGAAGATGAAACTGAAAAAAAACATGTAGGTACTTTCATCCAGGGTGATTTGCTTTTCATAGGTTAGAGGGGTGCATAGCTTGCATCAAATAATTTCTGCAGACTGATACCCAAAACCCTTGATTTGTTTTGTAGAGAAAATGTGAGTAGTTCTTATCAACAGTAATTGTTGGTAAGAGCCTTTAAGGAGTAGTAATTTCTTGGGTAGACAGAAAAAAACATCATCAAACATTCAACCATTTCTAATCCTCAGGAAAAATATGTCACCTGCTTTAAAAGTTCGTTTCAAGCAATAATGTATACTGCAAATAGTTCTGAAAAACATGCTTCAGTCTTATCTGTGAAAAGAAATGACAGTGCCAGGAACCCAAATGGCTCTGGAAAATCAGGAAGGTCTGATAAACTAAAGCAATGCTGTGACATTTCCTGCTGGTCTTACCTAGGGGTAGCAGTGTCCTCTAGGAGAGGACTAGGAGAGTAGGAGAGTAGATCTGTCAAACTAGAGCTCCTGAAATTGTGGACAGCAGACAACAGAGAGGAGAAATATTGTGCTGAAACTGATTATTTAAGAAACAGGTAATACTCACAGTGGTAACACTGGGATTTTAGGTATTAACACAATGAGAGTATACATGTCTTAAATGGCACTATAAATGTACTTGTGGGTCATCATATACTGAGACATTCTTTTTAATTGCTCTGTCCAGCCAAATAAATCTGTAAGACTCATACAAAAGGTATTTTTAAATGTCTTTGTCTCACTGTGTTAAAATGACAGTTCAAAAAATGTAATTTTACCTAGTACAAACTATGTTTATCATATGAATTTTCACCCCTTCATGAAATTGGAAAAGTAAAAGATTTTAAATATTTGTCTATTCTGTCATGTTATTACTGAATTATATTCACTTAATTGATCTAATGGAGCATAATCCTGTTCAATATAGTGTTTCATATATATTATTATATTGCCAAAAAATCTAGCTTCTGAAAGAAATTACCTTATTTGTTTGAAGAGGTTATATATTTGAACATAATCTTCTGTTTTATTTATTACACTGAATTCTTCACTCACGAATTACAGCACAGTAAAAAGAAGAAGAAAAAACTATAGAGTGAAAGAAGAGAATCATCTTCAGAAGCTTTTTGTCCAGTGGTCACAGAGTCCTAGGTAAGAGCTGAGAATGAAGAATTATTGTCAAAGCATGGAAAATTTCCTTTCTGATTTTAACTCACTTAAATTGAAGCTGTTCAGCAGGTCTATTCCAATTGAATTTGGTGTTTACTTTCATTCTCCCTAATGGCCCAGTGCTTTTGTATGATGTACCATTGCAGCTGTAACTTGATGTAATATGAATAAATGATGAAATATGTGGGATGCTAAAACTTAAAGCTCTTTATACTATTTTCAGTTTAGGAAATCTCACTTGATTTATAGCGTGATATTCTGACCCAATATTATTTATGGAATTTATTGAAGAAGAAATAGATTTCTACAGCTTTCAGCCCATGAAACCCCTATGGGAACAATGTATGATATAATGCAAATAATAAAGTCTTGAAAACCTCTGTTTAGCAGTCAGCAGCTAAGGAGCAGAATAATAGAGATTCTGCACCACAAACTTCTTGACTGGATGTCTATTGATTTCCACAAAATATATTACCAGGTATGACATATTTAATAACTCCAGACAGACCCAGAAGTGTATCTGCACATGCTTGCTCTACTTGCAAGATCAAGTACTGTCCTTTACACTCTGAACTCAGGCTAGAATTGTACCTGACATGATAAAATAGCTGGTCTTGCAAATAGGCACGGTTTGGTCTTGACTATCTCTATTTCTTAGCTACATTCAGTATGTCTCAGGTATTGAGTGGTATCTACACATGTCACTCCAGGAAATGGGAAATGGAAGAAAACAAGGAACAAACAAGAAGCTCAAATTCCCTGCCTACTTTATTTTAACAATTCAAAATATATGTAAGCTTTGTTATTTTTATAGGTGTTCTGAGAGCTTGTCTAAATTTCTTCTTCAGTAGACGTCATTATAATATCAAACAACAGCCAGTTTCAGAAAGAAACTAAGACAAACAAAATATTAAAAACCCTGATGTCAAAAATAAAAGTAGTTTTAAACACTGTAAAATGAAAAATACAATAGAAATAATGCAAATCATGCTCAGCAGTGCAGCTGATAAAATACAAGGAAGGGATGCCATC
Organism: Alectura lathami; assembly: GCA_013399715.1. NCBI lineage: Eukaryota > Metazoa > Chordata > Aves > Galliformes > Megapodiidae > Alectura > Alectura lathami. Next base: position 311,749 of record VXAV01006402.1, on the reverse strand, counting down.
CAAAGGGACCTGGACAGGCTGGAAAAGTGGGCTCAAGGGATCCTGATGAGGTTCAACAAGGCCACGTGCAAGGTGTTGCACTTGGGTTGGGGCAGTCCTGGGTATGTGTACAGACTGGGAGAAGAACTCCTTGAGAGCAGCCCTGTGGAGAAGGACTTGGGCGTTGTGATCGACGAAAAGCTGGCCGTGAGCCAGCAGTGCGCTCTCGCAGCCAGGAAGGCCAATGGCATCCTGGGCTGCATCAAGAGAGGGGTGGCCAGCAGGGAGAGGGAGGTGATTGTCCCCCTCTACTCTGCCCTCGTGAGGCCCCACCTGCAGTGATGCATCCAGGCCTGGGGCCCCCAGCACAAAAAGTGCTGAGGGTTTTGTGAGTTAAAATTAAATGTTACAACTTTCAATCAAAAATGTTTAGAATTTATCCCTCATAGTACATTTCAAAATACCTCTCTCACATAATAATTTGAAATTTCAATGTTTTATTACAAAACATAATGTAAAATTCTGAAATTTTCAATTGAGAATATTTTTTTTTAATTGCAACTAGCTTCTCAAGTATATAAATCCATGCCTTCTTTTGGTAGTATTTTGGTAGCATAATTAAGATCACTGGTTAATTTGATTACTGTTATGCTTTCTTGTTTTTATTTCTAGTGGCTTCTTTTCTTTCAGTGCATTAATTTCTGTGCTTTCTCATCAATGTTTCTAATCTTCCAGACCATGTTTTCACTTATGACAATGCTTCTTCCATTCCTCCCCAACAGCATCACAATACTAAAAATTAAGATTCCCAACACTGTGTTTCTATTCCGTTTCAGAGAATTAAACCCCAAGCAGCCCATAGGCAGCAATGCTGCATATGTCTGGGAAATGTAAATTGGCAAGTAGAGGACTTTGAAAACAAAACCATGATGTTATTGAATGCTGAGCTCCTGAACAGTTAGACAAAGCATATGTGGGTTGCCTGAGAACATATATGTGTTACTGACAAGAGCCTGAGTCTTTTTGTGAATTTCCCTGCCTGCATCATGTTTCCCTCCACCTTACTCTGACTTCCCTCTGCAGGTTCCTAAGGCTGAGGGTTCACTGCTGCCCAGACTCTCAATTCTCTCCTTTTATCTTCAACCATCACAGTGACCTAAGAATGTGTAATGTTTCCAAAACATTTTCTATAATTGCTTTCCTTACATCTCTTTCCTCTTTTTTCTTAGCCTTTGAAACTCACATTTCACTAATTTCCTTTCCTAGCACCTCAGCTGGTCTTGGTACAACTTTCCCAAATATTCACACATTGTTTACCATCCTCTTTTACTTCACATCATTTTGTTATGTTACTTTACTTATAGGTCAGATTATTTGCAGCCCACCTGAGTACGTAGCACTTCTGCTTTCCTTTGCCATATATTCTTCTGATCCATATTCTAACAATATGGATATGACAAGTTTTACAGATGTGTTGGAAAATAAGTAAACAAATGTGCAGTGTTCATTCTATCTCAAAAAGTCACTTCTCAACAGACAAGTGAAAAAATCCTGTCCTTATGAAACTACCTAATGAATTTATATTTAATATTGCATTTTGCAACATAGGTTTTCTATAATACTTACTGAAGCACACTAGAAAACAACCCATCCCAACCCTTGATTACAGTATAGCAAATACAGTACTTGTAAAAGTATTACCAGGAAGTAGAACATTGTACAGATTCACAAAACAGAGCTCAAAGCCAGTATTTTTTTTTTTCTTTTTTTTTTTCGTATGTGCACTATAAAAAGTACCGTATCTAATGATTCAATCCTCTGCTGTGCGGAGTGCCTCCTGGAGGGTGCCTAGTGCCTTCAGCTCCTAAGTCTTTCTGTCTCTCTCCAGAAGCATTGGAAAATTGAACTATAAAGCAGTAAGGCACTTCTTTATAAAATAATGCTTTCCATCTGACTTGAAGAGAAATCTTTCAAAGAAGGAATAAAAGTTACTGCTGAGACATTCTTGACAGAAAAGCGAGTTGATTCAAGTGGCCACTACTTATGTTTTTGTGATAACAGCTCATCAAATCTTGGCAATCAAAAATGATGGAAAAGGAAATAAAGGGGTAAAATACATAGCAGCTAAATGGAACTTTGAACCAACCTGTGAGGTTCGACAAGATGTAAAAGTTTGATATTTTATAGCTCTTAGAAAATCTTCTATGTATACGGAAAGACATTGTTTGGATTTCAGAAAATATTTTATATTACTTTCAATTTCAGGTTTTATATCATGTTTATGTTACCTTCGAAATGTTAGGACAGAAATAGTCAAACAGGAAATGTCAGAGAGAATATCAAACAAAAATCTAAATGTATATAAGGGACTGGGCTCTCTGGCATGATGCAACACCTGCCACTCAGGTCCTGGAAGTTCCTACATTGGCATACAGCGCTTGAATCTCCAGAGCACTGGAAAGAGGAAAAATGTAGTAACTTCCGCACCACCACAATCAATTGTGTGTATAGGAGATAAGAACTGAGGAGAAAGAAGATTAGCAGGAAGAATATATCCTTTGGCATAAGCCAATTTTCACAGAGTCCTGAATAAGTTAGCTCCTTTTTACAACATTGTATTTCAATATGTTATGTTATTGCTGTCAAAGACCTAGCCTCAAAGCCATGCTCTGTGAAGCTGAGACCTTTATTTTTTCTTACCATTCCTATCCAAGCACTGTTAACGCAGAGGGCAGAGAAGGTGAAACGGCTCACCAAGAACGAAAAAAAATCCCAGACCCCTCTCAAAACAATTTCTCCTGTATGTTATTGAATTCAACAAATTGCAAATTGCAAGTTATTTACTTTTAAAACACCTACTTTTTAAAAAGTATGGAAAGTGGAAAGCTTAACCACTGCATACACTCTTATCTGTTCTAGGAAAAAGAACTGAATAATTTCCTTTGCTGGACCTAGCTCTGCTTGAATTTGGCAACAATCTAGTTTGTATATTTTCAGACCTTTAAAACATAACTCTCTTTGCTGAACAGAGTATTTTACCCCCTTTTTTTTTTTTCTTTTTTTGATATGTTGTTGTAATCCTAACACTGTTTTAATGTGATTAATCACTAGAATGATTCTGCCTGAGCTCCCTCACTTCTCCACCCAGCTTCTAGATAATGTTATATCTTCAGCTGCAGACTTATACAGGAATTTAAGATAGCACAAGATTTCCCACTATTCCCAGGAATATCTTGTTTTAATAATATCAAAAAAGATATCTGTCTGTAGGTAAATGCATTGTGTATAACAAGTCTGTTATTGGTTTCAGCAATTTCAATCTGTAATAGTTGTCCAGTGTGATTTTTAACATAATCAACTTCTTCTTATCCATGATAGGAAGAAATTCTTTACTTAGGAAGAAATTCTTTCCTGTGAGGGTGGTGAGACACTGGAACAGGTTGCCCAGAGAGGTTGTGGATGCCCGCTCCCTGGAAGTGTTCAAGGCCAGGCTGGATGGGGCTCTGAGCAATTACTGAGTGCTAACTACTACTGATTGAATAAATAATTTCTAATCCAATGATTTTGCAAAACTTATGTCTAATAGAACTAGAGAATATGAACTAAACATAGTTCATAGTACTATGGTTTGCGAGTTCTTTTTCTCATTCATCCAAAGACAGATCTTGTTTTTTTCTCTTCACTCAAAATTTTGGACAGTAAAGAGGAATTTTAGTAAGGAAATTTTAGTAAGGAAATTGAAAGCAGTAAAAAAAAAAAAAAAAATGAAGCAATCAACTCAAGCCAGAATACAGGAATTCCACATTTTATTGAGAAGTGTATAGCCAGAGTAGTTGGAATGGCTGGTATTGTTCAGTCTAGCAGGAAAGAGCTGGAAAGAAGAGATGATAGAGATCACCTATCTATCTATCACCCTTTCACTTCCAGCCCAGGAGCTTTCAAAGCCACACATTACAGAAGACTCAGGGAAAATTCTAGGAGAAAAAATTACTCTCTGCAATCTGATATTCTCTGAACATTTCCTGCTGGCCACTGTTAGCGAACAGAGGCTGGGCTTGATGGTCTAACCCATATGACCACTCTTCCACAGATGCTCAATCAAAGACAAACAAACATAAGTATATTGTGTATTAAAAATCACATAATGAATATAAATTCTAAACTATGTATCTCAGCTATGAAGAAATATCATTGCCAGAGAGGCATATAACTCTGATCTTCCATTTTTACTGAATTGTCTAATAAAATTTCCCTACTCTTTCCCTCAGGTCCTTCTTAGCATTTTATGTACAAAATACTTTATAACCGGTATTTCTATGAATTTTAAAATGCCTGGCATTCCTCTGATGAATCTCTGAAGAATAGATATCTGAAAGTACTTACCAAAAAATTCATCATTAATTATGCTTATTCATACTCATCTTGCTCCTGATGACTGGATCAAAGTAAGAGCTGGGCATATCCTAAAGACTGTTCATCCTAAAATAATCTGCTTATATTCAGCAAAAAAAAGACTTTTGTAAGAGTTATTACTGGTTACACAGAGCTTTGTGTGAAATTAACAGAAAAGATTGGTATTGCTTATAATGATTAGAGACACTACTTCCTCACCACCATCTGCCAGACTACAGACTGATTATACAAGAGCAAGAACATAAGGCATTTAGTGCAGCTCTTCATGTAAATCCAGTTATATATGTATAACACACATGTATTGTGTAGTGTAGGCAACAAATCTCTGATCACTACCGATGCAGCTCCACTCCTCAAATCAAACAATAATTCACTTTTTTTTTTTTTTTTTCCCTGCCATATATTCTTCTACATTGTTTAAAGAAAGTTGATATTTGGAATAGTGAAAGACTAATGCACTGTGTCACTGGTTCTAAACTATCAGTGAAAATATATGCGAACGTCTGGTACTGCAGTATCATATTATCTAAAAATCTTAATTCTTAAATGTGTTTAAAATTTAATTAGTTTTATTAATTAGTAAAGAGAAGGAATGTAGAAAATGTAGAAAAATCCCCTTTTTATTCCA
>VXAV01006402.1:241625-264274 GCA_013399715.1 Alectura lathami | reverse complement strand
TTTTTTTTTTTTTTTTTCGGAATGGCTAAGTGTCACTGTCATTAAAAAAAGCCATCTTTAGCTCAAAGTGCAGAACAAAAATGATGCTATGAGTGAACACTCAGCAGCAGGTAGCCAAGGACAGACCAGCAGTGTGACTCAGTATTTAAAGGGTGTTTTTCAACCTTCTTGATTAAATAATCTCTTTGGCTTTATTTTCTTGCCACTGTATATTCACTACACTAATGTAACTCCTACAGATACTGTCTCTGTTTTGTACCACTGTACTTAACTAGATACTGGTGGCATCAGTACTGCTAGGACCAGATTGTTTGTGAGGGTAAATCAGCTCAAACAGAAATATATTATTTAATATTGACTGGGACTGGATTACATCCTAATGTCAAGACATACTCTCAAAATGTGTAAATGATTACATAGCTAAGCTACAATAATGAAAATTATTGTTATTCTACATATTTATCTTCGTACTTTCTGTAAGTCTAATAATTGTCTCAGAGACTGTATTTCCATACGTAATAATGTGTATTTTTAAAATAATGTTGATAGTGAATATTTAGAAAGATACTCAGAAGACAGTTAAACACATTTTTTTTTTTTCTTCCACGTATGGACTAAAAATCACTGAAAAAAGTACTACTGACAGTATGTTTTGAAGAAATATTTATACAGTAACCTTCCACATAAATCATGGTCCTCACATCAGCATAGGCACACTACAAACAGTCTTACTGTCCAACTCAGAGCCTACTTCACCATTCAGATTAATAAACTATCATCATGTGGTGGTTTCACACTGATGGGCAGCTAAGGTCCACTACGCTGCTCTCTCACTCCCACTTCTCAAAGGAACAGAGGGAGAAAATATGATGAAATAGGGCTCATGGACTGAGATAAGGAAAGGGCGATCACTCACCAGTTACCCCTACGGGCAAAACAGAATCAGTGTAGGGAGTTAGCCTATCACTATCGGACTGGAGTAGTGAGAAACTAAAAGCAAGCTAAAAACACCTTCCCCAGGCTACATTCCTCTACCTCCTCCCCCAAAGTAGCACAGGGCAACAGAGAATGAGGGCTGTGGTCAGTTCATAACGCTTTGTCTCTGCCACTTCTCCATGCTCGCTCCCTGCCCCTGCTTCACATAGAGTCCCTCCCACAGGAGCCATCCTTCCCAAACTGATCCCATGTGGACTTCTCACAGGCTGCAGATCTCCAAGCCCTGCCTCAACATGGCTCTGTACGATGGGCCCCACACTTCTGGAGCTGCTCCAGCACAGGGACCCATGGGTGGCAGCTGCCCCAGGCCTCTGCCCCACCGCGGGCTCCTCTCCAGGGCTGCAGCTCCAGCCCGGGGCCCGCTCCTGCAAGGCCTCTCCATGGGCTGCGGCCTCCTTCAGGACACATCCCCCTGCTGCACCATGGGTCCTCCATGGTTGCACGTGGATATCTGCTCCGTGTGTGCCCATGGGCTGCAGGGGAACAGCCTGCTCCACCATGGGCCTCTCCTGGGCTGCAGGGAGTTCCTGCTACATGCCTGGAGCAGCTCCTGCCCTGCTTCTGCAATGGCCTTGGTGCTTACAGGGCTGCTTCTCTCACATTTCATTCCTCTCTCCCAGCTGCTGTTGCAGTGTTTTTCCCTTTCCTAAATCTTCTCTCCCAGAGCACATTCAACATCGCTCATGGCACAGCTCTGGCAAGCGGTGGGTCCCTGTTGGAGGAGCTGGAGCTTGCTCTGATCTGACGTAGAATCATAGAATCATAGAAATTCGGCTTGGGTTGGAAAGGACCTCAAAGATCATCTAGTTCCAACCCACCTGCCGTGGACAGGGCTGCCAACCACTAGCTCTCCAGATCAAACTGCCCAGGAACCCATCCAGCCTGGCCTTGAACACAGCCAGGGATGGGGCAGCCACAGCTTCTCTGGGCAGCCTGTTCCAGTGCCTCACCACTCTCTCAGGGAAGAATTTCTTCCTGATGTCCAACCTAAACCTCCCCTCTTTCAGTTTTAGCCCATTTCCCCTTGTCCTACCATTATCCACCCAAGTAAAAAGTCGGTCCCCCTCCTGCCTGTAAGCTCCTTTCAAGTATTGGAAGGCCGCAATGAGGTCTCCCCGGAGCCTTCTCTTTTCCAAGCTAAACAATCCCAACTCCCTCAACCTTTCCTCACAGGAGAGGTGCTCCAGCCCTCTGATCATTTTGGTGGCCCTCCTCTGGACCCGCTCCAACAGCTCCACATCCCCTCTGTACTGGGGGCCCCAGGCCTGGACACAGTGCTCCAGGTGAGGCCTTACAAGGGCAGAGTAGAGGGGGACGATCACCTCCCTCTCCCTGCTGGCCACCCCTCTCTTGATGCAGCCCAGGATGCCATTGGCCTTCCCGGATGCAAGAGCGCACTGCCGGCTCATGGCCAGCTTTTCGTCAATCACAACGCCCAAGTCCTTCTCTGCAGGGCTGCTCTCAATGTGTTCTTCTCCCAGTCTGTACACACACCTGGGATTGCCCTGACCCAGACATGGGGCAACTCCTGGACTCTGTTCACAGAGGCCACCTCTGCAGCCCTCTCACTACCAAAACCTTAAAACATAAGCACAATACACATGGCTGCTGATATTACTAGAGGTTGATATAGTATTTACTGCAATAGAACACAACATTCTTTCAACATGGTTCATCCTTGCAGACTGTACTTCTGTAATTGGGCCTTCTGACAGAAAACATAGCAGTCACAGATGACAAGACTGCCCTGATTTTCATCTGTATTTCTAGGACTGTCAGTCATCTGCTCTGATATAAACACTCTACCAGTGCAGGTTCTGAAACTCTGAATTTACAAATAGCCTAAATGTTCCATTCTCCTATACTTCTGAAGATTTGGCCAGAGACATAGTCTCTGCACTTCCTCAAGATATTCATATAAGACAGCTTTTCTGCATTACAGGTGGAATCTACAACCATTTTTATAGGTACCATTCATAGTATTTCTTTGTGTTCTGTTCAAGGATCCTATAGTAATCATATCTGAAAATTTATTTTTGAAAGAGAGTATATTTTCCTCAGAAGTAGGCATTTCCCTCAGTGTCCTGGTTTCGACTGAGGTAGGGTTAATTTTCTTCATAGTGACTGGTATGGTTCTGTATTTAAGATGAGAATAATTTGGTAACACAGCGTTTTAGTTATTGTTGAGCAGTTCTTAACTAAGTCAAGGACTGTTCAGCTTCTAACACTGTCTTGACAGCAAGGAAGAGGGGGGGGCACAAGAAGCTGTGAAGGGGCAGAACCAGGACAGCTCATCCAAACTGGCCAAAGGGATATTCCATACCATACGGTGCCATGCTCAGCAATAAATCTGGGGGAGTTAGCTGGAGGGCGCTGGACATCAGTCAGTGGGTGGTGATCAGTTACATTATGCATCATTTGTTTTGTGTATTCTTTTATTCTTTGTTATTATTAATTATTATTATTACTACTGTTATTATCCCCTCCTTTTCCATCCTATTAATCTGTCTTTATCTCAATCCATGTGTTTTACTTTTTTCCAATTCTGGCCCCCATCCCTCTGGGGGAGAGTGAGTGAAAGGCTGTGTGGTGCTTAGTTGTCTACTGGATTATACCACAACAGTCTTTAAAAAGGGAAACACAAGCATTCTCAGGTACTGTGTTCTGTAAGCCCTCTCTATCTAGTGTCTTGGAAGAAGAACAATTTCAAATGGGCTCTTGAGCAGTGACAAGCCTCTGAACAAATTAGAGAGACAGTTCATGCAGTAGCACTTGGGCCAGTCTGAGCATGACAAGGTGTTAAAAATTTGCTCTACACCACAGCTAGGAAGAATGGCCCCACCTGGAGCCTCTGACAGAAAGCACCAGGGGAGACATGAAGTAGACCCTTAGGGTTTTTGAGTCGAGGATACAGAGGATCTGAGGCCTGCTACACTCCAAATGAAAAAAAAAAAAAAAAAAAAAAAAAAAAACAACCCAGAATTTCTAATGCAGAGACTTCGCCNCAAGAAAAAAAAAAAAAAAAAAAAAAAAAAAGAGAATGACACTCAGGAATCTTGGAACTGATCACAGACTGGTCAGAAGTCAAAGATTTCAGAATATTGCCAGAGGAGGAGGTGATGTGTGCTGAAGAGACCCCACTGCATAATAAATTACCAGAAAACGGGAAGCAATATGCCCTGTTCACTGACGGGTCCCGATCCAGCCCTAACGTTTTCCTCATCCTCACCTTGAAGGTGCTAAATAGTGCTGAACAGGTTCTTGGTAGACATGGACCAGGCCCCAGTGATTTGTGTCTCTGGAATTGCTAGTGTGACAGCATACATTTTTCAAATATTTTACCAGTTTTTCAGGACTCTGCACTTGTTCAGGGGCAAAGTTCCACAACACTGGAGGTGCCTACTGTTCTAAGTACTTACCCATAGTATCCCACACTCCCTGCCACTCATAACTAACCAGCCTCAGGGAAGATCTCTGGGTAGTATTCTTAAGTAGTTGTTTAACCTTAAAACCTGAAACATATTCAGAAGACATAGCGAGAGGGACATGCTGGTTTGAACATAGCAAGGATATTCAAAATTCTCAAGAGCTATTGTAACTAGCCTGGAGGAGAAGAGGAAGATGAAGGAGTAAGAGAAGGTGAATCAAGCCAATTTGCAGAAGTGATGACCATCCCAGTGGCATTAGATACTGCTGAATGAGAAAAGCAGCCAGTGCTTTATCTCTGTTCTGACTCATGGATGCTGGCAAATGCCCTGTGGGGGTGATTACAGCAATGGAAGCAGCGCAACTGAAAAAAAAACCTTGCTCCACTTCACCTGTACAGACTTAAGCTATTCAGTTCTCTGGCTGAAATAATATAGTCTGAACTTCTAGACATTGTTCTTCTCTATTCCTTAACAAAATTCAGAGTTTGTTAAAATCAAAAGTTTTGCCTCCATTGGATCTGGAATAGAGTTTTTTACACAGGTAGATACATTCACCTTTCATCTGAAACTGAAGATCTAAGTAATAGAGACTTTACACATAATATAGCCATTTTTAAAAGCCATGTACTATTCTCCAGGTCTTCACCCAGTAAGGAGAATTTGACCTTAACACGTTAGTGAAGGTTTTCTTGAACAACAGGTAGCAATTACTGAATGTATACTGTCCAGTAACTTCAGCAAGGTATCATTCTTCTTTCTGCCATTCTAGGCTTCTCTTTAATAAGCAGAAAAGATTTATGATTGACAGAGAATACATCCAAGTTATGAAATATTATTCTGTCATTGCAAGCCACTTACTGGGAAACAGAGAAACGAACAAAACAACAACAAAAATGCACAAGCAAGACAAGCTGGTGCCACATCACTACAGATCAGCAATAGTAATTTATCACTTCATTCCACCTCCAAAGAGCTAGATTTCGTCAGCAAAATCAAATACCAAATAATCAATTATTATCTCATTTGCACATGGATCTCATTAGTGTTCATAGTACTTTGTAAGACAGGTTAGACCACACCCCATTTTCAAAGTGGAAAGCTATAAAAGTTGTTCACTGCAAACCGTGCCTGGAGGAGATTAGCAGGAAGGGAAGTGGGCAGTCAGGGGATGTATTGCACCTAATTGTTTAATGACTCAAAGGTTAGAAGTGGAGTCACTTCGTTAGGAATCTAAAATGCTACCCTAGCACAAGATGCCAATATTATTCTTGGTGCTATTAATTCCTGGGCTTTGGAGATAAAATCTTTAATTAATGCATTTAAAAGATATCTTATGAAAGAATCTTAATTAGATTAAATCATTTTTCAGGAAGTAATGTGCCAAATTATACAGCGCTAATTAGGGTAGTCAGGAAATTGGCCTATCCACCAGTATACAGGCAATGTGGGCAGTCTTCTATCTGGAAATGTCTCTTCATAGCAGGAATAGCATTTTGTTTGAATTTATCAAAGCTTTGGGAATAATCTCATTAAGAAAGACTGAAAAAAGCAAGTAGAAATATTCTGTCTAGCATAGTTAGAATTGTTTAATTTATGTACAACAGCAAATCATTCAAAAATACCTGCTAAAATGTTATAAACGTAACATCTCAGGAAAATGTTTTATTTGAAACATTAATTTTTCAATTTTTCCCTCATTTTTTTTTTCCTCCAAGGGAACGGCTAAACAGGTTTCATTGTCTCTGTAAATATGATATTAACACGAATGGTAGCCATTAACTTGGAAGATAGGGTAGAAAAATTTCAAAATTTATTTGTTTGCACATATTTTAATAACTTGAAATGAATTTTCTGAACTTTAGCTTTTCAGTAAACTAGAGCTGTGTNACAGTATGTTGCCTACAACCTTGTGATTGGAATTCCTCATGGCAAAGAATTCAGAAATCATCTACTTGAGAATTTTAATTCATTTGTTATTATTCAGCAATGAGAAAAACCATAATGATGTAAAGCAATAATGTATGGAGCATACTGTATATGACTTAATGGTGTAAATGAAAAATATTATTTTTTTGGAAGTAATTATAATAGGAGGAAAATAAGAAATTTAAAAAATCACATACATGCACACAAAAGAAAAAGTTCTTTCATTTGCTGTATATTCCTATCCTGGCGATCAATTTACTAGACTTTGCCTTTGAAATCCCAAATTATATCTTCTGGTGACCCAAGTCTGTTTTGCAATTAAGTGTCTATTAAAATATAATTACTGGGAAATAATCCTTCCTACTTTTCCAGTCCTAATACTGTAGCAGACCGCAAGATTATTTCTCAACTCTGTAAGATGGATTCTTCATGCTTAATATATACTTTATTAATAACACTGAAACATACTGAATACTGAAATTCCTTCCTATATTAAAAAAAAAAAAAAGGCAGTACAAAGACAAAAAAATAACCTAAATAATCATTAGCAGGGAAGCTGTAGTCTGAGCCAGACTATTTATTCCACTCTTGTTCTCAAAGGGTATTCCTAGGGAAATCATCCAAAATGTTTTCTTGCATAAAGTAATAAAAATAATGGTGAAAAATGTGACTATAGTGAGCGTATTTTTGTATTATTAACAGTTATGACAGTGTTTCTTTCCATTAAATAAGTTACAAGAATTGGCTGTATATTAACATAAATTAATTAAAAATGGATTTAATGAATAAGCTATATTTCATTTGCTCATACAAGCTACTGGAACTATTCAAGACTTTCATGTTTCGTAATAGTCTGAGTTGGTCTAATGTTAATACCACACCAGATAAATCTATAAGAGGAAAAAACACTCATATTGTGCATTATTTTGGGGCCCAAGAAAACCACAGTAGACATTACTTAAAAGTGAAGTGTTCACAGCCTTCTTTTTAACATTCAGTCCCTGGATCATCAGCCAAACTTCATCTCTGTACTCTTTTGTCTCTCCTCCATTTTTATGAAAATTAATGCCAATTCACCTAATTTTTATACAATCATTTTCATCATTGCTAATTTAATAGTGTGGTGGTAAGACTTTCCTCAAACCTTCCCTTTAAACAACGTGAGCTGCACAAAAAAAAAAAAAAAATTATAGCTGTGGAGAGTTGATACTTGGTTGATGTGCATCAGATCACTCAATCAAGCTCAATAAAGGATCAGCACAATTTTTTTGACTAGTTATGAGAGTGTGACTGAAGAGGTTAACCATTTCTTGTGTAGCAGTTTGCTTGCCGTTTTGAATCTTGTGCATTTTGAAGAAAAATCTTTTAACATCAAAAATATGCTTCATCTTTCAACAAGAGCAAAACAAGTTATTCTTATAATAGGAGAATAATAATAGGAGAATTTGTAGAAACTTACATACCTGTCACCTGTTGAACATATATCTGATCCTTACTTCATACAAATATCAGTGATATAGGTGTTCCGTATTGAAAACAGAAAAAGCAAGAAGTATATTTTGTAAAATATGTACTTGTAAAATCAGATATGGCTAATAAATCATAACACATAAGCCTACTCGCATGAATTATAAAAGATGTCACATGCATAAGGCAAGTATGGATCATATAATGGACTTTTTGCAGGGCATAACAGGGTTGCATAACTCCCCAGTGACAGTTACGCAATGTGTCTGCTACAACATTATAGCTATAAATAATATGTTTAGGTCATTGCATATGAATAAAGAAGTCATAATCTGGAATGAGCTTGAAATCAAAATCTTCCCTTAAATGATGATAAATGTTGAATTTACAGTACTCCTGAGTTTACAGTTTTTATTAAAAAAAAAAAAAAACTCTGCCTTGGTGAACTAACATTGTTTTTTTTTTTTTTTTCCTTTACATTAAAATATTATGAATCCAGATGGCTTATTCAATTATTTTGGATTTCTACTTACACATCATAGCAGCATACACTTTAAATAGTTAAATAGGTACGACCTGGCCAATAAGGGGAACTTAGTCCAGAGTTCTATTTTTCACTAGGCACTCTTCAGTGTGCAGCAACTTCCTACAGTTTTATTTCACAGCTGAGGTTCAGTTATTGGCAGTAAATGTCAGCTGCCTTTTCTAAAATTGCAACTTATATTAACTTAGTTGGTAACAATCACAGAATCATAGAATCATAGAATGGCTTGGGCTGGAAGGGACCTCAAAGATCATCTAGTTCCAACCCCCCTGCCGTGGACAGGGCTGCCAGCCACTAGCTCACTAGATCAAACTGCCCAGGAGCTCATCCAGCCTGGCCTTGAACCCATTCAGTCATTATCCAGACATTCAATGTCATGAAGGGTGTTCACTGTCAATCTGGTCATCAGCAAAACTTAGTCATGCATCTCATGAACAGGTAAAGTCCATTCATGGGCTCAATAGTAGCATACAAAGCAACCTCTCTTTTTCAGAGGTCAACTAAAATTGTTCTGAACTGAAAAACCCTCTTATGTTATGCTGGAATACCAGTATATTGTTTGTAGTATTTTTCCTCATTACCATTCTGCTACTTTTATTCTCAGTTTTATTTTCCACATCTCTGTTCTCCCACCTACTTGTCTCAAATAAGTTACTTCTGTGTCTTTGCTCAATGTGTTATGTCGAGTAAGACCTTGGTAGACAGCTTTATAGAAGGAGGAAGGGCTGATCATTAATTATATTAATTATAGGGCACTTGGCATAGTCAGCATGCTCGGGCTTCTGGAGACATCTAGTGATGTCTATTTAGATGCAGAGTACACTTACAGTTGGCATTGTCATTAATGCTTCCACAACAGCACTTCCGCACCTCACTACCAGAGTCAGACTTGATACCTGCATTTTTAGAACCGTAGTTTGAGGGTAGATGTGGACACTAAGGAAGACACCATGTATTTCACATTCACAGTCTGCTGTAAGTGTTCTGGCTTCTCACCACCAAATTCTTGTACCACACAATAGGATTCCAACAGTATTCACTGATCATTAACTAGAGAATCTAGGAACCAAGAGTTCTCATTTTTGTTATGTATTTGACACATTTGACTGTGAATCATTTGCCCTCCTTTGTATTTTACTCTGAGACCAGCACAGAAACAGCACCATCTATGTACTCTTACTAATTATGAAGTCAAATGTTATTCAAAGGTTATTAAGATCTTTAATGATGAAGTACACATTTTACCAATTTTTCATAAGCAGTACTGTTTTTGTACTCCCTTTGTTACAATGCATTATAGCATTAAATGTAATTTCAGAGAATTGCAGTTATTCTATGCTTAATTGGCTCAAGGACACAAAATTAATCATTTCACAGGCCATGTTCATTTTATTTCTGTCCCTCTCTCTTGAGTATAATTATGTCTTTATATTGGATAGACACACGATCTACTGATAAAATTAAGAGATTAATTAATTTCTCTGATATTTTTAAGATCGGATATGGCACTTACCATAGGATGGTGTAATAAGATCAAGGCAGATAATTACAAAACTTTAAACTATATTGTTTGCTGCATTCACTTTTGGATCATGAATAGACAGAGTATTGTGCCTTCATTTTTAGGCCATGCTTCAAAATGTTAAGGAAAAATTTAGAGCCTCATTTTAGGCTCTGAAATACATTAAAAATACTTTGGTCCCTTTCACCCAATTCCATATACAATATACTCAGTATCGTCCAATTAGTACGTGAGAGTTGATGATAGTCATAATCTTGTGAAATGCTTAGATCACTATGTGCAAGAAATGGAGTTATTTGATGGAAAAAAATACATATTTTGTTGCTGCTAAATTGTTTAGTATTGTTAAATAAAATTTTGTTAGTATTTTAAGTTAATTACAGTAATAATATAATTATTATTGTATTATTATTGTATTATTGCCCCTATAGTACTGTATCCAGTTCTGGGGCCCCCAACACAAGAAGGATATCGAGCTGTTGGAGGCGATCCAGAGGAGGGCCACGAAGATGGTCGGAGGGCGGGAGCACCTCCCCTACGAAGGCAGGCTGAGACAGTTGGTGTTGTTCAGCCTGGAGAAGAGAAGGCTCCAGGGGGACCTGATAGCAGCCTTCCAGTACCTGGAGGGGGCCTACAGGAGATCTGGGGAGGGACTCTTTAGGAGGCCTTGTAGCAACAGGACGAGGGGTAACAACCATAAACTGGAAGAGGGGAGATTTAGGCTAGATCTTAGGAAGAAATTATTTCCTGTGAGGGTGGTGAGACACTGGAACAAGTTGCCCAGAAAGGTTGGGGATGCCCCCTCCCTGGGAGCGTTTAAGGCCAGGCTGGATGGGGCTCTGAGCAACCTGGTCGAGTGGGAGGTGTCCCTGACCATGGCAGGGGGGTTGGAACTAGGTGATCTTTAAGATCCCTTCCAACCCAAACCATTCTATGATTCTATCATTACCCTCATTATTAAACCTGGTCTTAAAATAGCTGTTTTTGACAAGTATGTGTTTGGAATGCTAAATTTCTATATGGTACCCGGAATTAATTCAGTCCAGACATATTTGTTTGGCATGAATTTAAATGATATTCTTTTGTAGCATGCATTGTGCATGTCTCTTTTGCAATGCTAACTAAAATAGGCCAGAATATTTTTAATTTTCTTGATATAGAATATTGACACTGCATTTGAAAAACAAAAACAATGGTGATGCATCTTATTCCCAGTAAAGAAGATAATTTAAATGTTCTCCATTTAAATTGGACAATTGATTCTATATGCCCTATCTTGCTTTTCAAACCCACACCTTCTACGCTGCAACACATGCAGAAGGAGGTCTTCTTTCTCAGTTTCTCTAGAACTTTTCCCTTCAGTAGAGCAGAAATAAGCTATTTTACAAGACATCAGAATATACAGTCTATGAATAAAAATGAAAAAAGAGGAATCAACTAATGCAATTTACTTTGTTCAGGAAGTGACAGGCTGGTGCTTGTTTGAGACAAAAATCTTCATCTCAGAATCCGTGGGTCAATAAAAACCCATTTCTGAACCTGTGAACTCCTTTCAATGAGTTCAGAAGAATTCAGAAAATGTTCTTCCAGACGAATTTCATAAATATGAAAATAGCTGTGCCAATCTTGAGAATGTTACTAGATCATTACTGGACAGCTATTAAATAATACATCATACAGTAATAATACGCATTTTCCCATAGCTTTGAAATAGGTCTGCTGGGCTTTTCCTGTGTCTTTAAATCCAACGTTGAGCCTGAAGGTAAGTCTGCTGTATAATTTTCAAATGATAGAAAATAGGATAATTTAAGCCATAGTGCTGCTATATTATAAATTTCTTATTCATTCTATATAACACTTTGCTCTTCATTCATCACCAAGCATGACTAAATGATCAGTTTGGTCTTCTTGCATTTTCAGCAGCCTCTTATATAGTAATGTCTGTGCAAAGATCCAAATGCAGTAAATGATTGAAGTAAAAATACAGAAATTTCCATTTAAAAATTAAAAAACAGTAACACCTATGTGTACATACCATAACATTTGCAGGTATATGCATGATCCTTTCATTACATGAATGTTTGTTGGAAAATTTTTGCATGCAGCTGTAAAAGATTTACGTTTTGAAAATAGCTATTCTACCTATTCTTATGATTTATATCAATTCTGTCTTAGCAGCAGAAGCTTTTGAGAATCTTCTGTCTTACTCAAGTTCTAGCATCATGTTCTGTAATTTTATAGTTTTCTAATACCTTATCTAAAGAGATTTTTACTTAACACATTAAAAACAGAGCTTGCGGTCTCAAAAAATAGGCTTCATTTAGATGCTTTCTTCATTGCCTTCCAGTGGCTCTCTTGCACATTTTGGCCCAGTTGAAAACTATTTCAGCCAGACACTTCTCTCCATTTTCTATTATGTCTCTCTGGTGTACCTTCCACCATTTAACTTTACTGAGCAGCCTCTCTTTCAAGCCTTTCTCACAGTTTGTTCATGTACATTTCCTGCTGATGATTTTACTTTTTACTTTTACTTTTAAGCCTTGCGGCCTGAAGTTTCAGGAGCTAGCAATCTTTCCTGTGAACAGAATTGTTTCACAAACAAGCAATATATACCTAATTGTTTACTAGAGCCCTAATGAGAAAGGCATGTGTTCCACTGCCGACAGTGGAAAATGCGTGTTTTTTTTCTGCTCAAGGACTTCTCAGGAGACAATATTTGTTAGTCAACATGAACACAGAGTTACATAAATAGGAAAACTGAACTGGAGACTGAATGTGGCATGGCGTGTTTTAAATGTTGATAAAAGTTTTGTAAAAGTTGCTACTACAATGAATAACTCTTTCCTTTTCATCCTGGGCTGCTGAGAAGATTTTACTGGACTGGAAAAGAAGAATTATTAGACAAAAGTACTTTGAATACTTACACTGCTGAAGAGAGGGTAAGATGACTGCGGATAAATCACTATGATGAGCGCTTTTATTATTCATCTCCTGATGTAGTGTTATCCTCTTTCTGAAGAAGCCTCTGATTCACATGTAAACTTGGTGTTTGGAGTGGCCAGGGGAGATTTGGAAATGTACCAGATGTTCTGGACAAGGGCTCAAAACAGAGCTGCACATGGGGTTTTGTTTGTTTGATTGATTTAAGAAAAAATATAGAATTAAGCCTAGTTATTGGTACTCCTTTCAACAACAGACTGAACAATTGCAAACAGCAAGACAGAAAATGATAATATATAGCTAAGGAAAATAGACATCATATGTATATTCTGATGTGAAAATCAATAGTGATGAGGCAGATTTAAGGGTGAAGGAACTAGAATATTAACATGAATATTTAACATGAATATTTGAGTGTAATCTGTATAAATGCTAGAATAAAATTTGAACCTACAATTAAATGTACACTGTCTTTCAAGAAATCTTCCAGACAGCAAGATTCACCTCGTGGGTTAACTGCAATGAACAATAATCAAGAATTACTTCTTTATACTGAATCATCCGAGTTGGAAGGGACCTTTAAATGTCATGTAGTCCAGCTCCAGTGGACAGGGACATCATACAGTTTTAACTCTTGTTGCAGTCAGATTTATCTCCTGTATTTTGTCCAAACACCTAAGTTCAGTGTTGCCCAGTGACATCAGCTCTGGTTTTATTAAGTCTTGTGAAGAGCTGCAGTTCCTAAAGTTTTCTGCCTTTTTTTTGAATGCCACTAATTCTCAAATGTAGATGGGGGAGGCTTGAAAATATGGGCAGAGGGTACCTTAAACATTCAGAAGTAGATTTTTAAATGCAAAATTTTAGAAGTCAAACTTATTTTAATATCTTAGTATTTTGAATTATTTACTTTCAGAAGGCTTGACTTGTTATATCTTCAGAATGGCTATATAAAGATACTCAGAAGAGGCTGGTGTCATGGTTAACTTCATATAACCTGTGCTCTTGTGAAGATCCATCCTCTCATGACTGAAACTGCTGTTTTTATTTCATTCTCTTTTATCATTGCTTCAACAGTTTGGTTCCACTCAGATTCATTCCATGGTTTTATTTGTGCTTTGGATTCTGGTGAAAATGAAATTCAAAATGAAGGCAAAACATTGAAGCGCTTCAACCTATTTTTCTGGCTGAAATATTGTCTAATACCACTGTGCTTGAAATTGGGCTCAGGTGTGAAACGTGAAATGAAGAAGGTGACTTATATAACATATAGTTCTCATAAAACAGAGCAAGTTTAACAGATTTAATTTTATTTGAAGTTAATATTTCAATTCCACCTACATCTGTGATATTTTATTATGCAATATCCATCAGAGTAATTAGAAATGCCTTAAGCAGTCAGAAAATCTCTGCTGTTTCTTACACAATCACTGCCAATTAAAGTTATTCAAATTATTTAAAATGTTTTCAACACAAAACATAAGGATTTTTTGAATATATAAACTTCTTATCAAAATAGAATTAAAGAAATAAATGATAGTGAGGAAATAAATGTTGGTAGTCTGTAACATCAGAAGAAACATATTCTACTTCAGGGTGCCTCATACTGCCAGGAGTTCTGAGACAATGGTTCAAAACAAACTGTAATAAAATTGTCACTTCTATACATAACGATGCTAATGAAATTAGTTTTTTTTTTTTTTTGTTCATAAAATTCTTTTGAAGTCAAATGTAACTGTTTAATAAAAAATATCTTTTGCCCATAGTCATCTGTGTTTACTTCAAAAAATTAAATCTCTTTTTTCTCACCATTTTTCCTGGTGCCAGAATAAAAAATATAACAACTTGTCAGATGATTTTTAAAGACTGTATATAATTTCTCTAAAAAATATGTAGTTCAGTTTCAAATTGGTGTTGGGCTTTTTTTTTTTTTTTTCCTTCACATTTCCAGGTGTGGCTATTTCTATCTCTTGGAACTTCCAATATTTCAATATGAGTTTCATTTTAAGTAGGAGAACTATTGTTTTCCTGTAAAAAATATCAAAATGCTTTTTACAGTATAATTATTATGAAGCCTTTTCTGAAGAGTTTGTCTTGTATCTCCTTTAGTGATGTATAAGCCAGGTTATTTTAGGAATTTCAGCCAAAGTATCATGTGTCTTTGTACAGTAACCAGAGAAGTAACCAGAAATCTCACACAAGATTGAAAAACCCCAAAGTAATATACAAAACTGGAGAAATGAGGCCAACCACTACGCTGCAGATTATATCCTGGGCTGTATAAAAAGAAGCGTGGCCAGCAGTGATCCTCCTCCTCTGTTCCATCCTTATGAGACCATAGCATCCAGCTCTGGAGTCCTCAGCAAAAGAAAGACATGAACCTGTTGGAGCAGGTCA
The DNA here is from genome assembly GCA_013399715.1 of Alectura lathami. NCBI lineage: Eukaryota > Metazoa > Chordata > Aves > Galliformes > Megapodiidae > Alectura > Alectura lathami. The sequence continues at coordinate 249,057 of VXAV01006402.1, read as the reverse complement.
AGAGGCAGGCCATGAGGATGAACAGAGCCTGGAGCACCTCTTGTATGAAGAAAGGCTGAGGGAGCTGGTGTCGTTTAGACTGGAGAAGAGAAGGCTCGATGGAGATATTACTTCAGCCTCTCATTACTTAAATGGGGTTTATAATAAAGATTGGGAGAGACTTTTTACTGGGGAGATGCTACAGCAGCTTAAAGGGGGCCTGCAAGAAAGATGGAGAGGGACTCTTTATCAGGGAGCATAGTGATAGGAAAAGGGTAGCATCTTAGAACTGAAAGAGTGGAGATTTAGATTGGATATAAAGTGGTGAGGCACTTGAACAGGTTGCCAAAGACATTATGAACGTCCCATCAGGTATTCAGGGTCATGTTGGACAAGTCTTTGGGCAACCTGATCTAGTGTAAGATGTCCCTACCCATGGCAGGGTGTTGGGTCAAGATGATCTTTAAAGGTCCCTTCCAACCCAAACAATTCTATGATTTTATGATTGCAGTGCTGCTCTGCAGATCTAATTTGTCCAATTATTCATGGCAGAAAAAGTGAGACTTCAGTTTTTGAGCTAAGCCATTTTTGATAAATGTCTTTGGACACAAAAGAGATTGTGTACATCCATTTTGTACAGAAGGTAAACCAAGATAAAGAGATAAGCAAACAATAGAATCTTGGCCAAGCCTGAGTATCTGAGGAAGGTCTCCGGTTTTGAACTTGTATTGGATATTGGATTCCGAACATTAATTTCTCAAGCACAAAATACTATTCTGAAAAGTACTTTGTTCATTACATTGAAATGGACAAGAATCAAACCTAATTTTCTAGATTATCCTAAGACTGTTTCTATAACACAGCAATACAGAAAATTTTACTATCTGTAACAGAAAAATGTGGGTTATTACTTTCTTATTGGCTGTGTGCTATGGTTAGTTAGTATTTTGCTTTTTCTTGCTTGTACTTATTTTATTATGGAAAAACAAAAATATGAAATTATGAAATTTTTTTTTTTTTTGACAGTTTTCTGAAAAAGAATTATATCCAAGTTATGCTTACAGAATTCCAGTGAATGGGCTTGCCATTCTGTTGAATTAGCTGCCTGCAGTTTCTTCCTAACAAGTGACATGGAGACTCTGGGGTTCAGTGTGTGGTTCACTGCCCTTCTCATTCTCCGTAATAACATTGGGAGCTTTCTTTTCTCAGAAGGGCTCTTGTTACCATTGCTGCATCAATCATTCTCATATTTCCAGTTCAGTTATTCAGGATCCTTAGGGCTCTATTGTTAATCTTCATTAATGTATTTCTGACTTTCATAACCAATTTAGTTTGAATGCTGAATAAATCAGCACTGCTTATAGACGACATGATCATTTCTCTTTCTGCATGTAACTGATTTAGGCTTTGGGAAGATCAGTTACTCAGAATTCCTTGAAATTCTGGTCTCACCAGGATAACATATGCATAATTGAAAGTGAAAAAATGTCTTAAACTTAGAAACTCAATTTACCTGGCTTTTACATCCCTCTGAAGAGCTGTGTGAGGCATAACTGCTTAAACTCACTGACTTGCACCTGCTTAGCTTCTCTTATGTACTCAGTAAGTACAATCTTATGCAAGTAATCACATTACTCACTTAATATATTGCCTATAGCAAAACAGGTTACAGTTTTTGCATTTCACTTCTATTGGTGAGCTGAAATATATCTTTTGGGAATGCTGTACACAGCATGGGCAGGACAGGACCTCACTAGCCAGGTCCTGTCCCACTACCAGAGACTCTGCTTTGCCCACCCCCAGCCAGGAACTGATGGCCTTGGGCTGGGCTGAAATGCAGTCCTGGGCAATGGAAAGGGCTGTGGAGAGGCACCAGTGCAGAATGGCCTGACCAGGAAAGCCTCTGAATGACTTCAGGACTCTGAGACCATAGGCCAAATTCTGTTTTTTTTTTTGTCTTGCCTGTAACCATGACCCATAGCAGTCGGAGTAAGGGCAGCTTATGAATGGATCAGGAATCTGGTTTTGACACAGCAATAAAAATGAAAACTTCTGTAGGCTCCAGATGACTTCAGATTACTTCAGGTGGAAGGCAAACACTGGTTCTGCATTAATGCTTGAAAGCTGATATTTTAATGTCAAATTACTTGTGACTTCTCTTTCAGCTCAAGATAATTACTATGTAAGTTTCTTTAATAAGTTATGTTAGAAGATTATGTTATTATTATTCTCCTTTCCTCCCCCCTCCCACCCGCTGAACATATGTCCTCTTTCTCTGTATTTAAAGCCTAATGGTACTCTCTAGAGGAATATACTTTATATGTTCACAATCAGGTTACAATTTTACCATTTATAGTAGATTATTATTTAACATGTGCCATTTAGTTAATTTTCAGAAACTGAGGGTTTAGGTCAGCAATGCATAAGTCAGTGAAGCTGTAAGGATGCCACTGAACATAGGAGCTCATATTTCATATTCATTCCACAATCAAACATTCCTCAAAGTATCTTTCCAAGTTTGTTCATTCTTATTTGCATTCGTTTTATTTTTGCTTAGATAAAAACCTAGGCAGTGAATGAATAAATACATCATTTGAAACCAACAGCATGTAGAATATGAAGAACATGTCATGAATTAGTCCTTTGAGAAAAAAAAAAAAAAAGTCTTTTTGCAATTTCTTACACTGCAAGAACACCAGTGATGTGATCTTTCCAGAGACCACAGAGCAGCATTCCCTTCCTTCTTCCAAGCACCACCTGCCAGATCAAAGAATCACAGAGGTTGCAATGGATCTCTGGAGATCATCTAGTCCAAAGCCCCCGCTAAAGCAGATCATCTTTGATGCTATATTTGAAGTCAGCTCATTTATTTCCCTGATCCAGAGGACTTGCTGTTCTCTCTGCTGATGATGTAGAGCTGACCTCAGCAGTGATAGATTACAAAGAGAGTTAGATTCTGATGGCTGCCCTCATGTTTCCTAATCTTGCCAATCAGTCTTATCTTGCTGTTGGAACCTCCTGCTCAAATATCAACTGTTGAAATACCCTCCAGCAGTAGTGTGTTTCCAATGATAGTGTTATTGTCTCGTGAGAAACAAAAAGTTTTGTGAAAGTTACAGGGTTACATACGGTAAAATTAACATTTTGAACGTTTTGTAGCAGACAGCTACAAAAAAGGTGAAAGAGTTAAAATTTGTTAAATTTTCTTTCTTCAATGGTTATGTTGAAACCCTTAAATCTGAAAATCAGCTGATTGAGGATGATCCCTAGTACACAATAGAGCAATTTAGACTTTAGAGAAAAAATGTAAACCAAGTTTCATTCAGACTCTCCAGCAGAACACAGAGGAATCAGCACAAACTATTCCTGAGAACATGTACTAACATAAGAGGGTGTAGGAAGCCAGAGAGATTTCCTAGAAGTATTGTATCAGGTATGGAATCCTTTCCCATGCTGAAGATGAACGGCAGCTAGGTAAACTCCTAAAGTAGAAGGTATACATTTGTCAGGCAGGTTCCTCTTTAAAGAGCTTGGGTGCTGAATGGCTTCATCAGTAGTGTTTAAAGTTTCTAGGCTCACAGTCAAAACTAACAGGATTGAGGATAACAATTATCACAGTGAATGTAACCAGTTACAGTCTGATACCATCACCAAGCTTGCATTCAGAGTTGTGAAAGCTGGAGTCACAAGCAAGTTTAAGCTAATATCTGTTCATGAGCCTGAAAGCCAGGTTAGAAAGCTGCTGGACCTGGTTGCAGTTAGCTTCTGTCAGTACCTGTAGAACACACACATATATATTCAAAGGCTAGAGCTTCTCTCTTCATGGTGATACATGGCTTTTTTTCAAACTCAGATGCAGACATTTCTTGATTTTTAAAAGTCTGGAAATTCTAATTAGCTTCAGAGTCAACATGACAAGACCAAACTGATTCATGGGGAAGACAGTATGAAGCACAGACAGGTGCAGCAATTCCTCTTCATCCAGTTATGGCTTCCACTCATGGTATCACCATCACAGTCAATGCCTTTTAAGTCTCAGGTGACAGAGGAATATACAATCATCATTTTTATCCATCCATACCTCCAATATGAACCTCAGTATAGCAATCAAAAATTGTCATTCCAATGTTACAAGGATGCTTTTTTAGGATTCTCCCAAGTCACTTTGAAAGGTTTCAGCTCAGGAATAAACCTGCTACATGCTCATTAGTAGGTAATTTGCAGGCACTCCAAGGTTCCTGCTCCTACAGATATTGAAAACCACCACATCACGTTACAGTTAGGAGGGGAACCAACAGTACAGTGACTTTGTCTCTGACTGAAATGTCTTAGGCAAACAGTTACAGTGTTTCCATGCAAAGCTAACCCTAACCAGAGTATTGTCATGTTTATTTGTATTTTAAATATCATAGAATGGCTAGGGTTGAAAGTGCTATGGCTCCTATATTATTTTACAGATGTAATGCTTGCCTAGCTTGAGGGTCTAGCATAATTTTACATTAATCAAAACATATAAATCACCTTCAGAACCTTTAATCAAATTAGTTATATTATTGCAAAGCATTATTAATTAGTGTGCCTAGTATTCACAGATTGGTAAGCAGTGCAAACAAAACTGGAGTTATTTTACCAGACAGTCTCTCCCCTTTCACAGAATGAATCATAGAGGCTGGAAGTGACCTCAAGGATCATCTAGTTCCAACCACCTGCCATGGGCAGGATTGCCACCCACTAGATCAGGCTGCCCAGGGCCCCATCGAACCTGGCCTTGAATGAAATTATCCAGATGTTCATAATATGTTATTCATATTTACTCTTTCTGCTTACTCAATATACAGAATTTTAGGGTGGGTTACAGATGCTTCTGTGCTTGGTTTTTCCCCATCAACTAATTTTTTCAGTCAGCTTATGACTACTTGGAAGCCCACTCCAGCACGCCTCTGCATGCTTTGGCGATGATCTTAGGCACATAACACTGCATTTCAGATTCCACTCATGTTCATGTACCTGACACTGAGCTGTGGAAATGTGCTGTTTTGCAACATTCAAGTAACTATCAGTATGTAGCACCTTGTCCCTATCATCAATGTAAGCGTTACTCCCTTCACTGATATCAGATAGTCTGAAAAGTTTAAATAATTAGTTTATCAAAAAGTTTCTGTTTGACAATTCTTTGCTGCCTTCACTAATGAAATGGCAGGTAACAGTCAAGAAGGAAGTATCATATTCATAAAGAGCATGACCTTGTCACAGTAAACACTGTCTGTGATTGAGGACTGAAGTATTTGCTGTGTATACTAAAATTTGTATGGGCAAGATGATAGCCTGATTATCTCAGCACAGCTCGGGACATAATGGCTGCTTAAATAACCTGAAAAGTAATTCAAAAGTGATGCTTATTAGTATCAAAATCATAGACTGGTGAAGGAAACAAATACATTATTTTGAGCCATAAAAGAAAACAGATTTAAAAACAAAAAACCAAACTTAACATTTCCTAATTTAAGCAGAGTCAAGACACAAATACAGGATCTACCAATTTTATCCAACAGAAAGTTTGCACTCTAGCATTAACAAAATTATTTCTAATAATTCACATAAAAGTGATCTTGCAACCTGTAGACATCATGGAATTTTAAAGAATCTGGGCTTTTTTTTTAAAGCTTACTCTAGACTCAAATGGATCCTAGTCTTAGGATATCTTTTTGGAAATCTAATCCTGAAGTATTGAATCCCTCGATGGTCATAAATAAACTCTCTTATAAGATTTTCTATAACAAGGCAGGTAATATAATCCATGTACCTCAAATTCCAAGCCATTTTTCCAGCCACTAAGTAATATAAACCATAAGGTATTTAGCACAAGAGAGTAACAGAGTAATTTCCATTGGAGGAGGCTCTTTTCAAATGCAGTTCCCAACCCAATTCTACAGAAGGTCACTGGTGGTCTAATCAATCCCCATAGGTAGTTCATTAGTCTTATGCACATGGTACATGGTGGCTATTTTTTGTTGACAGATTAGACAACTGAATGGTACATAGTAGGTTGCATACCTATCAGAAAAAAAAAAAAAAAAAAAAAAAAANAAAAAAAAAAAAAAAAAAAAAAAAAAAAAAAAAAGTGTGTTGGCCTAGTGTCAATTTTCCCCTCAAACTTTCAAAACTATACAGTACAGCTGGAAATCTCTCACTAATTCACATTCACAACTTCTAATTACAGTTGACAGAGCCAAAATAACAGACTTCCCATCCTTTCCTTAGTTAAAACTACTCTAAATCAAAACTTTTATCATGTGGCTAGTCATTATCTTGAATAAATTAAACTCCAGCTGTCATTTTGTCAGCTATTTTTGCTTCTTAGTATAATCGGGTTTTTAACTGCTTAATGATGCGTATTATCACTTTAAAATGTTTAAGACTTTTTGTTGTTGTTGTACTGAGGAATGCTAATGCTCCACTGAAGTTTGGCATACCAGATATTTGCATGTAAGACAATTTTTTTGCTTTTCATCATAGAATGAATCACCGAATGGTTTGGGTTGGAAAGGACCTTAAGGATCATTTACTTCCAACCCTCTGCCATGGCAGAGTTGCCGCCCACTAGATCAGGCTGCCCAGGGCCCCATACAACTTGGCCATGAAAACACTTACAGGGAAAATCCAGGGATGCGGCATCCACAACCTCTCTGGGCAGCCTGCCAAAATTCCTCCTAACGTCTAACCTAAATCTCTCCTTTTAGTTTTAAACCACTCCATTTTGATCGACGAAAAGCTGGGCATGAGCTGACAGAGAGCCCTTGCAGCCAGGAAGGCCAATGGTATCCTGGGCTGCATCAAGAGAGGGGTGGCCAGCAGGGAGAGGGAGGTGATCGTCCCCCTCTACTCTGCCCTTGTGAGACCTCACCTGAGTACTGTGTCCAGGCCTGGGGCCCCCAGTACAGAAAGGATGTGGAGCTGTTGGAGCGGGTCCAGAGGAGGGCCACCAAAATGATCAGAGGGCTGGAGCTCCTCTCCTATGTGGAAAGGTTGAGGGAGTTGGGTACTGACCTGTTGGAGAGCAGCGTAGGGGAAAGGGACCTGGGGGTCCTGGTGGACAGCAGGATGACCATGAGCCAGCACTGTGCCCTCATGGCCAAGAAGGCCAGTGGCATCCTGGGGTGTATTAGAAGGGGTGTGGTTAGTAGGTCGAGAGAGGTTCTCCTCCCCCTCTACTCTGCCCTGGTGAGACCGCATCTGGAGTATTGTGTCCAGTTCTGGGCCCCTCAGTTCAAGGACAGGGAACTGCTGGAGCGAGTCCAGCGCAGAGCCACCGAGATGGTTAAGGGAGTTGAGCATCTCCCTTATGAGGAAAGGCTGAGGGAGCTGGGTCTCTTCAGCTTGCAGGAGACTGAGGGGTGACCTAATTAATGTTTATAAATATGTAAAGGGTGGGTGTCAGGAGGATGGAGCCAGG
>VXAV01006402.1:145896-163339 GCA_013399715.1 Alectura lathami | reverse complement strand
AAAAAAAAAAAAAAAAAAAAAGTGTTTTAAAATGTTATTATTAGTTGCTGTAAGAATTTAGAACAAATAATGTTTAATTTGCAAGTTTGAGCAGAAGTAGAAGATATTTATGCTAGGGTGGGAGAATCTTGGAACTTATACTCAGTCCTTGTTCACCCAGAGGCACATTAGTGCTGTGACAGTCAACACATCAGTGCTCAAACAGACTCAGCTCCATAAGTCACTATTGTGACAAAGCCAACGTTCATTATTATCAGACGAGAAACAAGCATTTACTAAATGGCTTCGCAGTCAGCTGTACAATGGGACACCTAAAGCAGCCAGCAAAAAATACCAAAACTATCCAACAAAAAGCACTGTCTTGCTCTTGAACCTTGCCACCTTTCTGGAAGCTAGAGCTACATTGCCTACTAGGACGTAAGATGCTTGATGTTCAGTTGGTTACCCTATCAGAGAGGATTCGGAAGAACTATTCCCATTTCTTACAGCACACAGTTCCTGAATCATTATGCTTTCTACCCACATTGGAATCCAGAACCTGGTATGCTTTCCTGGAAGTAGGAACTTACATTTTGTCCTGTCTTTTCTTTATGTCCTCTGCAGCCAGAGGAGAAAGGACAATTGTTGGCCACCTTTTAGAGTTCTTGAGGATACTACAAAAGCAGAGAGCACAAAGGCCAATATGATTTTGTAGGGAGGGGTAACTTACGGTATCTTGCTCTGTGATGCATTTATTATTATTATGTTAGAAATAATTCCAGGAGAAAAGACTACATCCCAGCTAAAATGTTACAACTTCAAAAGTAAAATAGTATGTTCTAAAACACCAGCCAGCTCCACTACAAATAAAGGACAAGTTTTGTTTTACATGATAATAATGAACTATAATTATTATTACCTATGGCATAGGTACAGCAGGCAGTAATACTAAAAACAGGTTGTTTGACCTTCTTTAAGGAGAACTGCTGGTCAAAATGAAGTTGCAAGGAAATATTGAACAGATTAACAAGACAGTTTGCAATAGAAATGAAAATAGAATTTTCCTTATAATAGCCCTAGACACAGTATACACATAACCATGAGTTTAGTACATTTGTTTCTACAAGATGGATCATATCTTCAACTTTTCAAACCAACTTTATGATGTGCTATTGATCAAAATGCCCACAACAATATTAGCAAGAGATAATTGAAATTTTTAAAACCCTCTTGTATGTTTCAAGGCTTTAAAATACACATTATGACAGTATCATTATGTTTTGGCATCCTATACTAGACCTGTGTTAATTATACTGTTTACTACCGTTTTATAGTAATAATCATACAGCTTGATTTTTGTGGGTTTTGAGCCCAGGACACTGTGTGTTAGTGGGATGGAGACAGGGATTTCTCAGTTCTAAAAGTAGTTTTGTCACTGCTTTCCTATATGACCTCGCAGGATTCACTTCTTCCCTCGTAAAGTCTTCCCTCCTGTAAAATGAAGTTAATAACCCTTACCTACCTCACTAAGGTGTCATGAAGACCCATTAACATTTGCACAGTGCTTGTAAAACATACAGCACCATGCGACACATTGCGACTTGGCCTACAAAGCAAAGCTGGGAATACTCCTCAGAACGTTATGTGTGCTACACTGAAAACATGGGCTGAGACAAGCAGACATCAGGCTCTTCCTGCCAAATTTGGCTAAAATCATGCTACGATTTAAATTGTTGGAGAGCCTACTTCAGCTGAGAGGGAAAATCTGGAGAGTAACTGTGCCATACATGTTTTCCTGTCTCTGTGATATACATTTCAGACAGATGTGGCAAAAGCAGAAGCAGAACTGAAAAAAATAGAATCCTTTTTTTTTTGAGATTCAGCTGAACAGCACATAATAATGTGAGCAGAATGTCTCTTTGAGTTCTCTGGTGTGTGTAAAACGCACATCACAAACTCTGATCTATTTGCTCTTGTTAAGAAGAACAGATATGGCCATATACCCAGAGGGGTTTATTTGTGGTTTATTATATTACTTCAGATAAACATTTGAACTACAACAAATAAAAGATTTTAGCCTCATTCAAAACTATGGAAGATTTACCCTAATAATTCACAAAAGATTTTGCGACACTTTTTCTTGCTTATTTTATTTGATTCTCTCTGTTGGTCTGATCCTGCTGCTTTTACACATGTTGAGTGGCTTTTAATAGATCCTTCAGGATCATGTATGCAAAATTCTTACAGGAAATGACTTGCAATACTTCATATTCCTGTTCCATTGCATGCACTGCAGGGAGGAAAAAAAACCACCTTTTTAACCTCTAGCGTGTAGAATGCAGGGAAGGGAGGAAAGCTTCTTTCTCTTTTTCTGCAGTTTTCAAATCCAAATATAACATTTTTAAATTAAAATGTCCTTGAAAAATAAGGGTTTTTTTTTTTGTTTGTTTGTTTCTTTAAAAAAAGATATTCAGAAGATGAGATCTAAAAATTGTACCATGTGGTACAGTTCAAGGAGGGATTGTAAAACTGAATAGTGCTTCACTTACAATGACTTTCACTAAACAATGACCATCATAGAACAGTTACACAAATTTAACAGTAATATAATCATACAGCAGAGCTCATCAGACAACAATAGCCTTGAATATAAAGCTGCTTTCCTTTTTTCCTCATAGTGTCTGAGAATACTATACAAATACTACAGAAGTCAAAGACTAATATTTTAATAAATTCTAAGATGGTCTGTTTTATTCCAATAAGTCATGCATTTCCATACTATCAATCACTACACAATAATACACAGTTGGTTTTTCTGTTTTCTACAGCACCATTGGCTTGTGGCCTCCAATGTGAAAAGAAAGAAGATTTGGATGGAACATTTTATGAATTTCACTCTAAAAATCACTGAGTGATGTTGAAAAAAGTTTATTGTAATATATCCTAAATATATTAGTTATGACGTACATGTAACAGGTGCAGAATTTCCACAAAGTATATTTGATAAATTTTGTTAAATTCTGATCCTAGTGTCTAGCTAAATAAGAAATGGCACCCATGACTGCTCCCTAGCTCGAAAGACAAGCTCCACCCTAGTACTGTTTATGTATGTGTGCATATTTGCAGAATTTCCACTGACTCAATTCAAACAAATAATGGAAACAAAATAAGGACATCTGTGTGCATTTGCAGGCTCAGTGACTAAACAGCCTGCAAATGTCACAGCCTGAACTGTTACCTGGCCTAGAGGTTATCATCTTCTGGCAGTCTTTTAGCAGGTATCTTCTGTCAGTATTTTTCCATTATAACTAGGCCACCTTTACAGGTAGTCCCATCAGTTTTTCTATAAATTAGGGTGTAATAGCTCAGTATAATTAAGTCCATTGTGCAAATATTAAGACATATCAGTATGTCCTAATTAAAACAATTACATTTGGTAAATATTTTAGCTATGGCCATAGACATATCTAGAGGCAATAAAGACCCCTTGGCAAAATCCTACCATACTCTGTCATTGAAATAAACAGCAGCTGGACAGTCATTGCTGGATTTTTTTCCACAGGATGTCCATGGATTATATACATGTCAATATAGTCTGTGATCTAAACACAAAGAAAGAACACCTTGTGTTGAATTATGGAAGCGTTGATCCATAAGAATTAATTCATCCTGTCTTAACATTGGTTGACTTCTTCATTTGTGGGATGGAAATATCAGCGCTCCTTATTACCTGATGTTAGGTCATTTGACAGCTTCTCATGCGATAAAGCATGTTATAAAGATAAGATTTGTTCTTAAAAACATTGAAAATAAACCAAAAAGGCATCAAATATAGGACAGGACAAAACGTCGTCATAAGGTCCGGGCCTTGGGAGCAATTTTACAAATAATAAACATTTTATACTCACTCAAAAAAATAATGACACTTCTTCTTTTAAGACCACCAGACTGGTTGTCACATATACATATATATGAATATCAGACACCAGAAGAGTGGACTTACAGAGACATTTCGCCATTTTAGAATCGTTGCTTTGCATCAGAGGAAAAGATTTATTTCCAACTTACTGAATATCTATCTCATCAGCTCTGACAAACTAGCCACTCGAAAAAGTCATGTATCTTGATTGTTACAGCTTAAAAGGGCTCAAAGGCATCATTATTATGCATTTTCCAAGCTTCCTATTTGCAAAGGTTTAACTGGACACTGTTCATTACGAGATTTAAACACTGTAGTTATTAGCTTGTCAGGTTTGTATTACTGGCAAACAAATGCATTTAAAATACTCTAATTAAGAATAACGAGAAGTTTTGCTTTTCCTTTTTTAGACATTTTTTCAATCATTGCCAGTTGGGCAAGGTATTTTTTCCGGTTTTCTAGAGTGTTGTGTGGTGTTTGAGAACAAAGCCTTCACTTCCCACGCACCTGGAGCTCCCTCTAGTGACTCAGCAAGGAGAGTGAAATCTCGTCGTGACCAGTAACCACACTTTAACGGTCAGGTACACTTCTAAGCAGTCTACGTTTCAGAAGTGGAAATCATTTTAAATGTCAAATCGAAAATACTATCATAGAATATGAGTTGATTTAAAATGAGAACAGTTTAATTGGGAAACGGTAATCAGTCTCAATAGAAGAAAAAATGTAAGGGAACAGGCTATAAAGATTATATAAGAACAAGATGTCATTAAATTCATGACAGTTCAGAAATTTCCCTAGTGTATATATATATATATATATATATATTACTTCAGAGAATGTACTCATCAGCTGGCTGAACTTTAAATTTTTACAGGCTGTAAGTACCTAGCAATGTTCCCAAATGTTTTCAGTAACTTGGAATAACTTTCTGATTTACTGAGGTGCCAGTCCTCCCACTTATTTTTTTCTTAAATCTGTTGGTTTCTTATACAATCAACATCAGTGCTGCTGCATAACTAGAAAAGCTGGAAACAGCTCCTAGGGGATCCATTGTGTTAGATTTGAAACCCTTGCACAGCCTGCCAGTTCTAATTCACAACTGGAATTCATACCTCAATCAACCTCAGAGCACATCAGCCATGTTTATTTATTACCATATTTTGTAATTTTGAAAACCACAGCATGTTTTTACAATCAATGAATTAATCACATTCTAGAATTACTACCTGGCCTAGTAAACTTTTACTCCATTGATTAATCCTTAATCATGGCTGGAGTCTCATTTAGAGCAGTGAGAGGAATAAGCACAGGATTGACAGTGGTGAGACTGGGCTCTCAGTTCCATTTGGAAATGTGGTCCTCCAGGAAGTACTGATTCTTGCAGCTGAATCCATGCCACCAGAGCCAGGGGACTTCCCCAAGGATGCAGAAATCTGACCACATAGCTACAAAGTCTTATAATAGAAGATTTCTGCGGTAGAATTGCACAGTCATCTCAATAGGAGTACTGGGTAGCAGAGTGGCTTCTGTGTAAGAATATCAGACTTTCAGAAAAAAATGCTTTTTCAACATATAAAACACTTCTGCAATACAGCACACTCAAATAAACTGTTTTGCTAATGGCACCCAAGTGATAGCCAACTTAACATTAACTTAACTCTAATTTTGTACCTTATATTTTTAAATAAATGACATCCGCTGCTGTTTCTGTTCAATCTCGTAGCAATTCAGTGTAGTCATAAACTAGAGGTCATTGGTTAACAATGTATAAATTATGTCCTCAAGGATATATAGCATGCTTCAGACTACACTAGAGTGTAACATCAGGGGAATACCACTGGTTATTCAGCATAGTAAGCTGCCTAGCTAACTGATCAACAGCCTTTCTTATGTATCTTATCTGTTCAATCATTATTTTTTAGCACACCTGTGGCTGAATTATCTAAAATCCTAAATAGTCCAGGCATATTTCAGGAAGTAAAACCAATAGAAAATAAATCATTTGTAAATCAAAATAGCTCTCCAACATATCTGTCTGTGCAGCAGACATCCCTGAAAATCTCGGAAAACTGATCCAGGTATACAATGGCTCTCAAGTAGGTTTGCTCTTTGATAGCTTCACTAATGGTTTGTAACTTTTAAGTGGTCATTACTAGCAAAACAGGAATAAATGTTCTGGACTGTGGGCAAATCTAGACCTAGGCCTTGTTAACTACAATGTGGCATAGATCACATACAACATACATAGCACAGAATACAGGGACATATTGAAGAAGGAGAGCTATTTTAAACTAGCAGAGTTCTTGTAGATCCAAAGTAACTTCATCATCTTTGTTCCTTTCATATGGAATACTGCTTGTAACAATTTATTTTAAATTACTTTGATTACAGCATTATGTATGGCACATAATCACTCTCTGGTAGTGCAGGGCCACCACACAGGCTGCTGCAGAAAGGTCGCAGCAGCTCCGAACTGCCAGCAGCTTCTCTCATATGAAAATGGTAACGTCTTTTTAAGAATGATCATTAGATTGTGTACTGTACAAACATTTCTCAGTGCTTATGGCCTTTGAGCATTTCTCAGGAAAGTCAGAGTGAGCTGGTTCATGCCACACGTGGGGAGTGGCAGAAGCACTCAGACTAAACATTGTCTGTTTTAATAAGTGCTTGTGGCAGCGCTGTCTTGGACTTTGCCCTCAGCTGATCTGAAAGAGCCCCATGCTGGCTGATCAGAAGAGCAGAATAACACTCCAGTTATATTCTCTCATTTCTTGAGGAGGTTATGAGCCAAAAGAGNTGTTTTTTTTTTTTTTTTTTTTTTTTTTTTTTTTAAAGCAGTAGAACTGATTGACCATGTTTTAGGGTAGATTTCAGGGTTTGTGTTTGTATTGTGTTATCTGTTCTTTCTTTTGCATTATTTATAAAAACTCCCATTATGATTTGTACACTTTTTTTGAGTAACCAAAACAAATGTCCTCATATAGCTCATAACAGATATTGCTTCATAATTGCATTGTACTATAAAATACAGCATATATGAAAGCTAAAGGACAGCATAAAATCTTTGCTGATAAACTTAGTAAATGACAGACAATTTGGTGAAACAATGAATACTGAGGAAGTCAATCTACAGCTGCAGAGTAATCCCTAGTGAAATGGTTGTAAGCCACTGAACATTTGAATACAGTCAGCATCAGGGCTGGAAGTATCTAGCTAAGAAACTGCTAACGTTTCAGAAAGCTGTGACTGAACACCTAGAGACATCACATCACAGTCTCAATGTGCAGTCTGAATGTAATGGGGTCAAAAAAAGACAAGGAGACCTTGCAGACTAAAAAAAAGGAATATATCTAGGGTAGTGCTGAAGGTGGATTGGTCCAGTTCAGCTGACTGGATATGGAAGACACAGTTCTCCATTTGTTGTGTATGTTCAGCAGAGCAATCACAGGGTTCTGTGTTTCCAGGGTCCTCACCTCCTGTGTTTGTCCTTGGATCTATAGACCTGACCACCTGTCACCCTCACTTCCTTCCTCTCATTACAGCTGACTGAGCAACATCCTCCTGTTTGGCTTGGCAGAAAACAGATCTCTGCTGTACCCGAACCTCCTTCACAAAAAAAGCACAGGCATTTGCTCAGATTCCTGTCTGGAAAATTCTCCTTCTCTACATAATAGATAAAGGGGAGAAAAATACTATCTCCTCAACATCCTGTCTGCGCCCTGTCTGGAGCAAGATGATCCTGAATCACCAGCCCACTCCTGACGAGTACTGCAGTAAACCAGAAAGAGATCTGGTCCCATATGCAACCTAGGCAGCTGCACTATCACAGTGCTGGTCTTCAAACTGAACGAATAGAGGCATAGAAATACAAAGAGCTCAAAAGAAAGACACAGAAATGGCTCAGGCAGAAAAGCATCCTATGAAATGTGAGGATTAAGGATCTCATCCAGCTTAACAAAGAGGCTCAAAGGCACAGCTAGGTGACTGCACATGCATACAGAAAGGCTTTCAAGGATGAGATCCATTCCTACCTCAATAACAAAGTCATACGCAGCCCAGCAGAATACAGTTGGAAGTCAGACAATTTTTGTTTTGCAGCAAAAAAGCAATTTGAGAGATGTGAGGCAATTTAACATTGTAACAGCTTTACTAAAAGAGCTAGTAGGTTCAGTGTGCTTGTACCCTTTAATATTTTTTCAGTCTCTGTGTCTGGAATTCATTTGGCTTGTCATAGTGGTCCCTATGGGTGTATGTGTACACAGATGTTTCTGTTTCTTTTGTGGCCTGCAGGAAAAGCCAGACTTCATGCATCACCTCAGAAAGCTGGTAACACTGTCAGCTATACTTTAAGAGTGTGTTTGAACCAAGCCCGATGTCTCTTGGCTCATAATCTGAAATGGTCAGAAAGAACTTTTCTACCAATGATGTTTCACAGATGTATTCTCAGTGTAATTTTTACCTTCAGCTGAAGTGCTAGCCAGAACTTTTTCCCTAGGCATGGTCTTTACTTCCCACTCTCTCAGAGACAAAATTGTCTGTGCTAAGAACATCAACCTTCTCCCGTGTGCTATGGTACCAAGACCCAAACACAAACTGACTGGATGATAGGATAAAAAAGTATGGTCACACCGTTGATGCTATGCCCTTTCTATGCAACATATTTTGGACCTGAATGATACTTATACGTATTATTGATAACACTGCCTCTGTGGATTGGTGCCAACTTCAGCATCCCAGCTACTATTGCACTATTTCCTTTCAGTGTATAGTACAGAGCTGCTCATATTGCTATAACCTCCAGAATCCCATGGAAATTCAAAGTCCTCTTGGGGAGCTCTTGAAATAGTGTTATTCTGCTCAGAAATCACAGAATCCCAGAATGGCTAAGGTTGGAAGGGACCTCTGATTCCATCTGCTCCAACCCCTGCTCCAGGAGGGCCACCCAGAATAGGTTGCCCAGGCCCACGTCTAGGCAGCTTCTGAAAATCTCCAAGGAGGACACCCCACAGCCTCTGGGCAGCCTGTGCCAATGCTCCATTACCTGCGCAGCACAGAATTGCAACAAACTCAGAAGAACACTGTGGATTTTCATCTGTTTCTAGGGCTGCTTAGCTGGATCTGCATAAACATTAGAAAGGTCTTTGTGATGTTCTTGTAGCATTATTGTTTTCAGAAAATGTCTGAAATTAATATTATGACTCTGGAATGCTATAGTGTTCCTTCTTCAGAAAAGCAGTCCTCAAAAAAAAGGAAACATTCCTGGTTCTCTTGCATTGTCTCCTCTGGGGTGTCCCTAGAATCCCTCAACAGGGGTGCCACAATGGCGATGTGTCGCCATCAGCTTCTCTGAGCCCCATGATGTCTCAGTTCATAGCCCAGCAGATCAGACACCAACATAAAGCAAAGCCACCTAGCTGGAGAAGGTACAGGCTGCAGCATTCCCTGATGCCAGCCATGGTAGCATGGGCTCCTGCTCCCCCAACACCTCTGAACTTCCATGCAAAGGTCACACACCTCCAGATTATGGCCCCCAAGGCAGTTTGGGGATTAGGGTTTTGTGTTCCTGTTTAGGATGCCAAGTCAAGTTCATGTTTGCAGACCTTGGTTTCCCAGTGACAATGCTGCCCTTTGGGAAAATACCACATACAAGTACATGCAGGCTCTTCCTGCCATGGTAAACGTTGCATCCAAGCCTTTCACAAAGCTGAGTAGAATTCAAAATGGAGCAGGACACATTTTTTTTTTTCTTTTCCAGATTTGATATGATCCCTTATTCTTTGTTATCTGGCCTATTTCTTTGAAGGATACAGAATTTCTGCCTACATTTCTACCCAAGCACAGCAAGATATTTTCTGTGAAAATATACTAGAACAAAATAAAATAAATAAATAAATAAATAAAAGACATTTCCCTTCAGAATTCAGGTTTCAAATACACCTGCTGCTGAAGTTAAAATAAAACCTGGTTCCATACTTTCCATGTTATAATAAAAATGATTTGTAAATGATCAAGGAGATTTCAGCAGACTTGCATGTTAACTTCAGCTTAAGCTTAAATATATCCATAGAGCTTTCCTAAATGGAGACAAATGCAAATATATGCTTATTAGCATTGATGAAGTGCTGTGAAAAGTGTGATCTAGCCCACTGCATGCTACCACTGATCATATATGTCTTGTCTCTTATATGCAATGATTTTTTATTATAATTTATATCCTCTTTGCAACTGGAATGCTCATCAGGGGTCCTCATTTTAAAACCGGGATTTGCCAGCTGTTACAATGAAGTTAATTGTGTCAGAGACACTGCAGTTATTTTTTGTAATAGGAGTGCAGCAAAAACACATTATCAAAACACTTGCTATTGGACACGGGCTCTGAGGACAGATGGAGCCTCCTTCCAGTTTTAATAACAGAAAAATGAGCATACTTCAGAAATCACAAAGCTGTTCTTAAATAGGAGGGAATTAGTTCTTATTTTCATCTCCCAGCACCGTACTCTAGCTGGAACTACAGATAAAAGTACTTACATTTCTTTACATATATTGCTCATTTTAACAAATAATAAGGCCCAAACTAAAAACCAGAATAACCTTTAGATAAGGATTCACATGTGACCAAGCTTATCTGAACAAAATGTTTGTTCAGATGTTTGTTTCTGAGGGTTCACCTGAAACAAGCCATATATTAATTATTGTTGTTGCACAGCAAGGATGTCAACAAATTGTTCCCCCACCTAATACAGGCTACCATGTGTTGTAGTCTTTGGCATTTGATATATTATGCTTTGCAGCAGCATGGGCGCAAACACAACCACTTGCATGGTTGGGATCTGGCATAAATTCTATTGTTTCTTAAAATTATGAAATTTCACTCTGTGTAGGCACAGAATCTGAAGAAGGTGTGCTGGTAGGGGGCTGTAGGTGTATTGTAAGAAAACTTAATCAGATATGGATGAAGAACAAAAAATACTTACTCGGCATCAGTAACAGTATTTTTGTACTGTATCTTATAAGTGGCAACAGTTTTATGAACTATAAGCCAGGCCATAGTAAAGAATATCAGCAAACTTAACAACAAAAGCAGTTGTGCCTCCAGCTTTAACAAACAGAGTGTTTCACGACGACTGTGGATGATCCACCCGCTGAAGTCAAGTTTGACCACTCTGAAACCCATGTGTTAACAGCCACATAACCAACATCTGACATATTTTTTTTGGTTTTCAACACTGTTTACACCTGTACTGCTGTAGATTATGACAGCCATTGGAACTGATGTTTTTCTTTTCTGGTGCACTGGCACCTGTTCTAATTCATACAAAGATTATGAATAAATCATATTTACAATTTTTGGGCCAAGATGTTGCTTATAATTCAGGTAAAATCATGAAAACTCTATAAGCAGTAAAATGTCAACTTGTTTCCAATAAAAATAATTACATGCAAGCAACTCCAAGGGTAAGTAAACTATTTATCAAATCCAGCTTATCCGTGTGTATCTCCAACTCAAAACTTTATTGTAGCCAGGTACCATAAAGTACAGCACAGAAAATAATTCATCATCAATGTGACCTCAAAGTATTAGAGGCATAGTCATATTTGGGTAGCTTTTAATGAAGTGTCAAAGTTTCCATTAGTTCTGGATCATGGATTTAAATTATAGGGAAAGTCATAATTTTTATATTTATTAGAAAAACAAAAACTTTCTTGAAAATGTTTTCTGCTGTGCTTTCCTCTGTGTTTTACAGCTTCCCCTCAAGCAAACATCATGCAGGAAGAGAAAGATTTTGGTATTCACGTGAATGTCTAATACAATCGGACTGTACTACTTTGTCTAATCATGTCCTTTCTAGCTCATTAATGCACTTAATATTTAAAAAATATTATAAAGGTATCAATGACGTCCCATATTCATGACCCTTTTCTACTTACTAAAATGACTTTTATAAACCTTAAAAACTGTTCAAATCACTCTGTGCACATTCTTAAAAGACCTTTAATTTCAAGGTGGTGCAGTTTCAGCAAAAAAAAAAAAAAAAAAAATGTTGTTAAATGGAGTGGTCTACAAACTGCTTGAATTAATTCCATTGGGCCAAACAGACATGAGTATTCAAGGCGGACTGTTCAGGTCAAGGCTGGTGGGTTGCCTGAAATTTCTGCTAAAGGTACGGACATCCTGGATTTATGCAGAAACATAATGATACTTTCTGATTTTCCAAACAATACCTAAAATACTTTTCAGTTCTTTTTTTCTCCCCATTTTGGTCTTAGATACCTCTGAAAGTAGAAGAGGTAACAGAGAGGAAAGATTTTAACAAAACACTCGTGAAACCCTTCAGTAAGCACTAATGGGTTGTGATGAGTAGTCCCTGGCAAAAACTAAGGCCACAATGCTGAATATGAATTTAATGGAACATATGTATATCTAATAGATCCCACTTCAAGGCTATTA
This sequence comes from Alectura lathami, assembly GCA_013399715.1. NCBI lineage: Eukaryota > Metazoa > Chordata > Aves > Galliformes > Megapodiidae > Alectura > Alectura lathami. The sequence goes on along the minus strand of VXAV01006402.1, from coordinate 150,992 downwards.
GTGGTAATGGGTGCCCTGGGCCTGGAACAGGTTCACAGGGTAGGAAGAGAGCACGTGAAATGCAGGATGGGGGAACTTCAGCTGGTAAAGCAGCCTCAGTGCTCACATCTGTACACCACTGCACAGAGTATGGGGAACAAGCAGGATGAGTTACAGATATGTGCAGGCCTGCAGGGCTACAACTTCACTGGTATCACCAAGACATGGTGGGATGGTTCTCATGACTGGAGTGTAGGAATACATGGTCATAAACTCTTTAGGAGAGACAGGCAGGGGAGAAGGGGAGGGAGTGTTTCCTTCTATGTCAATGACCAGCTGGAGTCCGTGGAGCTCCACCTGGGGATGGATGAGGAGCTGCCTGAGTGCTTGTGGGTCAGGGTTAAAGGGAAGACAGGGGACCTCACATTGGGCGTCTGCTACAGGCCACCTGATCAGGATGACCAAGTGGATGAGGCCCTCTACAGACAGATAGAAGCAGCTTCACATTCACAAGCCATGGTCCTCATGGGGGACTTCAGCCACCCTGATAGCTTTTGGGAGGACAACACAGCAGGGCACCTGCAGTCAAAGAGGTTCCTGGATTGCATTGATGACAACGTCCTCTTTCAAGTGATGGAGGAACCCACAAGGAAAGGTGCTATGCTGGACCTTGTTCCCACCAACAGGGAGGGTCTGGTGAGTCATGTGAAGCTCAAAGGTAGCCTTGGGTGCAGTGATCACGAAATGGTAGAGCTCAAGATCCTGAGGGAGTCAAAGAGGGTGTGCAGCAACCTCACTACTCTGAACATTAAGAGAGAGGACTTTGGCCTCTTTGGGGATCTGCTTAGCAGAGTGTCATGGGACAAAGCCCTGGAGGTAAGAAGGGCCCAGGAGAGCTGGTCAATATTCAAGGACCATCTCCTTCAAGCCCAGGAGCTGTGCATCCCAAAAAAAGAGGAAGACGGGCAAGAATGCCAGAAGGCCTCCGTTAATGAACAAAGACCTCCTGGACTTAGTTGGCCATAAAAAGAAAGTCTGTAGGGAGTGGAAACAAGAACAGGCTAGCTGGAAGGAATACAAAGAAGTTGTCCAGGCAGCCAGGGATCAGGTTAGGAAAGACAAAGCCCAGACAGAATTAAGTCTAGCCAGGGACATAAAAGGGAGTAAAAATTTCTATAGGTACATCAACGATAAGAGGAAGTCTAGGGAAGATGTGGGTCCTCTACAGAAGGTGACTGAAGATCTAGTCACGAGCGATATGCAGAAAGCTGAGGTGCTCAATGACATCTTTGCCTCAGTCTTCACAGGCTGGTCCTGAGGGAACTGGCTGATGAAGTTGTCAAGCCACAGTTCATCATATTTGAAAGGTCAAGGCAGTCTGGTGAAGTTCCCACTGACTGGAAAAGGGGAAACATCACCCCCATTTTTAAAAGGGAAAAAAGGAAGATCCGATGATCTATAGGCCTGTCAGTCTCACCTCTGTGCCTAGCAAGATCATGGAGCAGATCCTCCTGAAGGCTCTAATAAGGCACACAGAAAATGAAGATGAGGTGATTGGTGGCAACCAGCATGGCTTCACCAAGGGCAAATTGCGCCTTACAGACTTGGTGGCCTTTTATGATGGAGTGGCATCATCAGTGGATAAGAGAAGAGCAACTGACATCATCTACCTGAACTTGTGCAAGTGTTTGACAATGTCCTGCATGACATCCTGGTTGCTAAATTGGAAAAGCGTGGATTTGATGGACGGACCACTCGCTGGATAAGGAACTGGCTGGATGTTCGTACCCAGAGAGTTGTGCTCAACGGCTCAATGTTGAAATGGAGACAGGTGACAAGTGGTGTCCCTCAGGGATCGATACTGGGACCAGTGCTGTTTAACATCTTTGTTGGTGACATGGACAGTGGGATCGAGTGCACCCTCAGCAAGTTTGCAGACAACACCAAGCTGTGTGGTGCCGTTGACATGCTAGAGGGAAGGGATGCCATCCAGAGGGACCTGGACAGGCTGGAGAGCTGGGCCCATGCCAACCTCATGAAGGCCAAGTGTAAGGTCCTGCACCTGGATTGGGGCATTCCCAAGCACAAATATAGGTTGGGCGGAGAATGGCTTGAGAGCAGCTCTGAGGAGAAGGATTTGGGGGTGTTAGCTTATGACAAACTCAACATGGGCTGACAATGTGCGCTTGCAGCCCAGAAGACCAACTCCATTCTGGGCTGTATCAAGAGAAGCATGACCAGCAGGGCGAGGGAGGGGATCTTGCCCCTCTGCTCTCGTGAGACCCCAACCTGGAGTACTGCTTCCAGTCCTGGGGCCCCCAACACAAGAAGGGTATCGAGCTATTGGAGCAGGTGCAGAGGAGAGCCACGAAGATCATCAGAGGGCTGGAGTACCTCCCCAGTGAAGGCAGGCTGAGACAGTTGGGGTTGTTCAGCCTGGAGAAGAGAAGGCTCCAGGGGGGACCTGATAGCGGCCTTCCAGTACCTGAAGGGGGCCTACAGGAGAGCTGGGGAGGGACTCTTTAGAAGGGCATGTAGTGTTAGGACAAGGAGTAATAGCCACAAAATGGAATAGGGAAGATTTAGGCTAGATCTCAGGAATAAATTCTTTCCTGTGAGGGTGGTGAGACACTGGAACAGGTTGCCCAGAGAGGTTGTGGATGCCCCCTCCCTGGAAGTGTTCAAGGCCAGGCTGGATGGGGCTCTGGGCAACCTGGTCTAGTGGGAGGTGTCCCTGCCCATGGCTAGGGGGTGGAAAATAGATGATATTTGAGGTCCCTTCTAACCCAAACTATTCTATGATTCTATGAATACTTGTTATGGTAAGTAATTTGTAGAAGATTGAAAAAGACTTCAGACTGTAATAACATAGAAAGTGCTTTAAATAACAAAGTTAATTTTTGCCTTTGCTGCAAAATAAGCAATCAATGCAGTACTTAAATTGAGAAACATTGCACTCAGACATTAGAATAAAGGGAGGAGAGTGAAAGGAAGGAGGATTTATCTTGAACCTAGAAGGTGTTAAAAGAATTTAGAGGGGATACCCAGAAATGGGATGCCCAGAAATGGGATGCCTGTGGGGAGTCTGCATTTCCACCTCTCTTTAACTGGGTAAAGGACTGGGGTCTGATGCAGTTAGCTGATGGAAGGAAAGAGGAGTATCTGAATTCTGCGGCTCCAGATTCAAAAAACAAAGAGACAAAGAGAAAAAAAATCTACAACAGAATGTTACTTGAAAAAAAAAAAATTGGCTTAATGAAACCTTTTCTCAGCTCTTTAGTAAATTACCTGACCTGAAGTTTTGCTTAATAAATGCTGTCCTTTTTATCATTCAGCTTGCTCGGTGTTGTTGCAATATATGGAGGCAAGAAAGTTTTCAGATTTTGGGTAAACTATCTCTTCAGAAGCAACATGGATTTGTATCCTTGGTGGATTTGGGAAAAGCAGGGGTTTATACAAGAGTCATGTCACACTGCAAACACACTTCATGGTGCTGAGTTTCAGGAAAAACCTTCTGCTTATGTTTACAGACAAGTAATATTTCTGCACACCCCCACAGCACCACTTCAAAGACTGTCACCTCATATGCCGGGCTCCATTCATAAGACACCTGCAATATTCTTTGTTGCTAAGTCTTCAAGCACACACAATTTTCTACTGCGTCTCATACATTGCCTACGTTCCAGAAAGAACAGTCTTTAAATACTCACAAGTCTTTCCTCTCTTAAATCTCATTTTCAATTTAACACCTAGAGGGTACCCAATGTTGGGGTATTATGACAATTTTCTGCCTTAGATTTATAGTCTTATTTTAGCACCGCTCCATCTGTCTATCTGTATTCATTCAAAGGTACAATTCAGCTGGTCTGATGAAGGCTGGTACAATGTGTATGTGCACATATGAGCAAGTCACTCTGGCTTGCTTTATTCAGTGGAGCTGCTCAGCTAGTTTAAAAACAATCCTACTCAAATATGGAAGTTATAATATGGCAAAATAAGTCACACTCTGGAAGCGTCTGCTAATTTCAAGTAACTGTATTGGAAGTCCTGAGCCAGTAGCTCAGGCTTTCACAAGTCCAGTGAAAAGAACCCTACCCCTCCATTTCTCTTCTCATGGATGAGAAACAGAAAACAGCTACTGTTCTTTTTTTTCTGTGAATGTATGCACACAAACACTCAGATAGCACAGCAACATCATAAAAATAACACTAGAATGCTATCCTGGTTTTAAATCATTTTTTTTTCCTTTCAGTTTTAATAGATTCTACTCTTATCAATTTCTCCAGCATCTAGTTTAAGCCAATAGGTCCAATTCCATTCTGGTTGCTCTCATAACCAAAACTCCAACATACTTAACTAATAGAAATGTATTTCTTGTAAGCTGTTATATGCTGTGGTTGAAAACCACTCATACCCCTTGTCACAGCTGCAATCATTGTAATTATGTTGTTAGTGCATTAGCTGGCTTCAATCTGGAGTGCAGTGTTTGTTCTCAATAGATGTCATATGGTTGAAAGGCACCATTTAACTATGAGTCACCCTTTATTGATGTAATCATTCTTACTTTATGAACACAGATAATTAATATAAAGCTTGTCTGTATGCAGCATTGGCAATCTCACTTTGGCAGAATATTTTTCTTGAGCAGAAACATCTTTCTGAGACACTCATGTCATGATTTTTTTTCTAGCACTTATCTGGTACCGTGCTGTTTAACTCTCTCAGGTGAGGCAGGAAAACATGATAAGCTCTTACTTACTTTTGTCTGTTCTTATACGAGAGCTTGTGGTCTTTACACGGACTAGGACCAACACCTTCTTCTGTCTTTTAAATGCCTGAGGAAATCTTTATCTTTAAACCCATAACTCTATTTTATTTTGGTGACTGTTCCCTCACTCTTCATTCTTTGGTCAAAATCAGAGTGGACCTGGCTACAGTTCTCTTAGTTTGGGGACTAGTTTTAGACCTTGACACACTCTGTAGTTTGCTCACCTGGAAGACCTCTTCTTTATACTGGAAGATTAAAACTCTACATTATAAAAGTCTGTTAGCACAGGTGTATTTGTAGTAGTCTTCAAAAAAAAAAAAAAAAAAAAAAAAAAAAAAAAAAAAAAAAA